>JAJPUD010000771.1:125010-135805 GCA_023553655.1 Myrmecobius fasciatus | reverse complement strand
TGTGTGTGTGTGTGTGTGTGTGTGTGTGTGTGTGTGTGTGTGTGTGTGTGAGAGAGAGAGAGAGAGAGAGAGAGAGAGAGAGAGAGAGAGAGTAAAATATTCCAATAGCAATGGATGTGTTCAAATGAAGATAAATGCTGCTTTATCCAAAATTCCCCCCTTGTTTATCTTGTCAAAGGTTTTGGGAAATTCTAAATGGGTCAAGGATATGTTGAAAATTAATAATAGAAATTGAAGCATGTTTGTAATTGTGAAAGAATAAAAGAAGTTTTTTCTAGTTACAAACAATTCTAAAAAATAAAAAAGATTATAAAATTACATTTAAAATGAAATATAAAACACTTTTTATATAAAAATTAATTTAACTCTTGCTTTAGTTATAAATAGAAGTAGTAGGATATGATGTTGAACTTGGAACCAGGGAGGTCTAATTTAAAATTCAACAATTGATATTCATGAGCTGTGTGACCATAGGTAATTAACAATCTCTATAAATCTTAAACAATTTTTTAACATAGTAAGTTATAGACAAGTTAGTGTCTGCAAGGTTAGAAGGTATTCCTGTACTAAAAAAAAATACCCTCAAGTACTTCAAATTGTGAATGTGTGTATGTGAGTGTGCATACATGTGTATTTAAAGATTCATCTTAATGGTTTCTATTTGGTGCACTAAGAAATACAGGTAAACATTGGTAAAGGCATTTTTCCTAGCTAGGAATTTCCTACCAATGAAATTGAAGGAAGTGGTAGGATGGAGAGGGTACTATACCTGGAGTCTGGAAGGCATTCTGACATATTCAGAATTCAGCCTCTGACATATACTAGCTGTACAACTCTGGATATATTGCTTAACTTCCATCTGCCTCAGTTTCTTCATCTATAAAATGAGGATAATATCACCTATTTCTGAAGTAAAGATATAGAGACAATATTTGCAAAATACCAACCTTAAAGTTATATTATTATTGTTATTTTATATTGAATTACATTATATCATAATGAATTATTCCTACAAAATCTTTGATAATGAGAATGGATCAGAGTATCCTTGATAAAAATATGACAACTGAATATGAACTTAGTGTTCCAACTAATACTAGCACTCATAGGATGGGTTCCTAAAGGATAGCTGATCACTTTTCTCCTTAGAGAACTAAAAACAATCCTGAGGAACTAGAGTTTCTAATAATTTAGGTACCGAGCCCCAACTTATCATGCTCCATATCATTAATATACCAATATAATTTCATTAACTTTATAAAAAAAAGAATGACTGAGAAGGTAGAGCAAGAATGCTAATTACAATAATCAGCCTCTCCCCCCCTCCCCCGCTGCATACGTGAATTCTCTGGGGGGAGTGGACTCCAATTTAAATTTTATTAAGGCACATGGTTGGATTGTCATCTATCCTGTGACTCCATGTAGAAGCTGACAAAAAAGATTATGCTGCATAGGATGATTTGAAATAAAACTAGAGCTATAAACCATATTTCACACAAGAAGATTTGAGGGTAGAAAAGAATGCTGTACTGCTCTAAGTTTTTTTTAATTGACAGTAGGGTAATTTTGATGGTAGGAAGTACATCACTTTAGATATTGTCCAAGAGCCTTATTCATGAGACTAGTCTACTCATAGGTATGAATTGTAAATGTTAATATTTACTTGAAAAGAAAAAAAAAGAAAGAGAAATCCCTAATTGGGGTCCAATTAGGAAGCCTGTGAGAGAGGAGCTAGCAAATTTCTTTCAAGAATGAGTGGATGGCCTCAGGAGCAATTAGAGGTGTAGTAGAATGAAATGTGCCATTTTGGTTGGAATCTATGTCAAAGTCAATTGTTATCACGATCTGGGGACATAGAGGAGTTGGCAGGGATTGCAGCAAACTTGCCAACTCCACTGTGGAACCCTTGTCATGGGCACAACATTCAGAGATTCGGGAAACCCTAGCTGATGTTGTGCTTCTTATATCTTGGACCACTCAAAGTCTTCCATACACAACGTTTTTTAGCAGGTCTATGTGTTCTACCATCAGGCAACCATGTCAGATGCAGTGAATACTGCCAATGAACCTCAAAAAGAAAAATGTTCAGGCAGGCATAGAGTCATAGGAGTCCACTGGAGATTCACTCTTCTTTGGATGTGGCAGTTTAGCCAGCTTGGAGAGCTGACAACTATGCTTCCGTATAGTCATCGTGTTCCTGTTGCTGACAGATGAATCCTACCAGCTAAATGGCTATAAAGTTCTTGGTCTGCTCCTGCAGGCTTGTCAAGATGGCAGATCCACCATCAAAATTCCAGTTTTTCACAAGAGCTGATATGCCTTTTGGTTGCGATGTTCTAGAACACTCATGATAGTAAAGTGGAATCTTTTTCACAAAAATTAACTTTGTTCAATTAAAAAGCATTTATTTCCTTTTCTTCCCACTTCCCCCTTCCATTGAAAAAAAGAGACTGAGAATTCTAAAAAGAGTTAATACTCAGCAGATCTGACATTAATAATGTTGATGGATTGACTGAAAGTACTCCAACTTTTTAAGATCTATGATAATGATGCATTTTGGGGGGTCTAGAGATAGTACCACAAATGTCCCATTTACTTTAAAGATCTTCTTCCCTAGCACATGGTTTCTTCCTATCTTGGTCAATTTATAGAAGTTGTTGCCATCCACAGAAACACAAATGTTTCATTCCCTACAATGAACCATTCATGCAGATTAGAGTAGATTAAAATGTAAGACAAAGAAAACTGTTTCTAGATCTCTAGTGACCAGTGGAATCCTTTAGAGTGTTTCAGCAAGCTGCTGTTGTAGGATCTAGTCTACCAGTTGGTAGTTGCCTACTGATGCAGTTCATAGATATGAGCAATCCAATATAGAAAGTAGCGAATGAAAGCCCTGGAAGTGAATTTGTTTATTCACTAGAGCATACATTAGAATATGAAGACTGTATGAAAAGAGTTGTCTACAAAGGTGATAACCTGAATTTCTGGATTCAGGTTAAACCTTAAGGCACCATTTTATTTATCTTGGTTGAAGCTCCTGGTCCAAAAGACTAATAAGCTCATGGTTAGCCAATTTCCAAGAGATTTATGGATAAGTGTTTCAGAGCTGAACAAATCCATCAGAGCAGGCCCAATAAATTTGCCAAGTAATCCATGAGAGGAGTAAAGTTCTTACTCTCTTTTCTTTTTTTTCCCTTCAATTAATTTCAGTATTCAAATGCCTTAAAGCATAGATGTGGGGACAAAGATAATAAATAGCATCTTGTTTTCTACTAATCACTGTCCTAGAACCCCCAGGAAGTAATAAGACCTGGTAAAAACATCAATTATGCACATCAAAGATGACATCTTTCTTGTACATAAGAAAAGCAAACTAGAAAGCTAAACTTGGTAATACCATACTAACTTTTCTTCCAGGGTTACTGCCACACTTGTGAGAGCTGTGAGAACACATCTAGTAAAGACTATACTTAAGATTTATACTAAAAAATCATAAGTCTTTGAATAGACTTAGCTGTGAAAAATATCCATCAATTCACTTCATTCAGTAATGTAAACTTTATGCATGGGATGTACTTTTCTCGTTGAATATGCTTGCTTACCAAAATCTAATATGTTTAGAGAGCATTTACTGCTAAATAGTAGGAAAAATAAACAGCAAGAATGATTACCATTTCACTTCCAAATACACCCAGAAACACTAGAATAGATCTACTTCAGTTGGTGAGAGATTAAAAAAAAACTTGAAAGACTTAAAAACCTGAAGACAAAGAAGTCTCAATACTGCAGAAAAATAGTAGCTACAGATCTACCATTGCAGAAGTTCTCTAAAGTAGCATGACTTTCACTTTATAATTCATATATATTTCTTGTAAGGCTATTATATATCCTAGAAATTTGGCATCCTCTGGAACTGACTATCTCAAATTTAGTATATACCTAGTATTAGTATAAATACTATATGACGATCCAGACCCATTCAGCAAGCTATGATGAATCCTTGAAGTCGATTAAGGAAAACTCCCGTTTTAGTAGGTCTTGATATAAATGGAGCTCATAAAACTGAAAACCCACAGGGGCATTGCACTAATATAAAGCCATAACCTGGCTTCCAAATAGGTTATATTAGGTTGGGTATCATCAATGTAGAGTAGGAAGTATTGGTCATGGATGATAACTCCTTGCTCTTGTTGACAACAGGTTCAGATGCTCAAAAAGTTATCAAACTGTGCATACCCTTTGACCCAGCAGTGTTTCTAGTCTTATTTAAAGAGATCTTAAAGGAGGGAAAGGGACCCCCATGTGCAAGAATATTTGTAGCAGCCCTTTTTGTATTGGCTAGAAACTGGAAACTGAATGGATGCCCATCAATTGGAGAATGGCTGAATAAATTATGGTATATGAATATTATGGGATATTATTGCTCTGTGAGAAATGACCAGCAGGACGATTTCAGAGAGGCCTGGAGAGACTTGCATGAACTGATGCTGAGCAAAATGAGCAGAACCAGGAGATCATTATACACAGAATCAAGACTATATGAAGATCAGTTCTGATGGACATGGCTCTCTTCAACAGTGGGATGATTCAAACTAGTTCCAATTGTTCAGTGTTGAAGAGAACAATCTACACCCAGAGAGAGGCCTGTGGGATCTGAGTGTGGAACACAACATAGCATTTTCACGCTTTCTGTTGATGTTTGCTTGCATTTTGTTTTTCTTTCTAGATCTGATTTTTCTTGTGCAGCAAGATAATTGTATAAATATGTATACATATATTGGATTTATCATATATTTTAACATATTTAACATGTATTAGACTACCCAGCTAGGGGAGGGGGTGGGAGGAAGGAGAGAAAAATTTGGAGAACAAAGTTTTGCAAGGGTCAATGTTGACAAATTACCCATGTGTATGTTTTGTAAATAAAAAGCTTTAATAATTTTTTAAAAAGAATAACAAAAAAGGCAATAACAGGTTCACGAAGATATAGAGGGGGCTAGATGATTCCTCCTGCTTATTCTTTTGAAGAACCCTTGGTCCACAGGATATGTGCCTTCAAGATCACAGGTCCAGACAAAATAGGGAGCCCATCTATTGTTTAACCTATTAAGAGGTAAGTATGAGGTTGAAAAGGCACTGGAACAAAGACCAACTCCATATTTTGCTTAGATACACCCCCCCCACACACACACACATAAGCCTAGCTAGCTGAAAGAATTTGGTCTGTCTAGAGATAATTGGATAAAGGGAAAGACTCATCATCTTTCCCAAGAAGAGCAGGTAGACTAGCCCACAGATGACCCTAGTCCTAGGTGATTTAGACCCTGTGGGAAGGATGAGATAATCCTGAAACTTCTCTTGTTCCCCAGGCCTCCCTGTCACACTGACAAACAATTATATGAATGCCAGATGATTCAAGAGAATATTGGACAATCATCATTGCTTCACTCATGATTGAAGACAGAATTGATGTAATGACCTTATGTTGTTGGTTGTTGGTAGGTTAATGGTTACCTTGCTACACTTGGACTAATTTTAATGGACAGGTATTAAACCCTGGAACAATTTAGCAAAGATAGCCTACTTGTATACTATACTTTGCATGCCATGTGTCATCATATCCTCCATGCTTAAAATGTTTTTCTCTTTCCATCCATGTCTTGAAACCTCTAATTCTCTTCAAGACTCAGCCAAAATTATACCTCCTACAATATTTGTTTCTTGATTTTGCAATTTTTATGGCTGTCACAATCCCCAGTTTCTTGGTATTTATTTTAAATGTGCTTTGTTTTTTCTTAATTCTCTATATACATATTGTTTCCTTTCAGTGCAACATAAGCTCCTTGAGATCAAGGATGATTTTGTTTTTGTCTTTGTATCCTTAGCACTTAACCCAATACTTGGCACAAACCACCATGATGCTTGACTTGGTGGGTTGTAAAAGAGAAGGATTAAGACATAGTCTGAGAAAATAGCTAGGCTTAAATTAACCTTAAATCAAGGTTAAGTCAAAGAGTCCATAATTGCTGACAAATCCAGAGCATAAAGCAGAAGCTAATAAATAGAAATCGGTGAAGGGCAAGAGAAGGTGGTATCATAATGGAGTTGGCGAGATTACACTGTGGAGAATTATATCATACCTACATGCCTTCCAGGCTCAACCATCTCTCTCATGTACTCAGTCCATTGACTTAAAAAAATTTCTTATTGATGTCTTTTATTTTTCACAGCACTTATCCCTTTACATCTACCTCTGCTCACCAGAATTCTTCCCTGTAATAAAAAAGAGTTCAGCAAAAACAACTGGAATAAGTATGTGCTCAATTTTTTAATTGGGAGACAGAAAATATATTTCATCATTTGTCCTCTAAAATCAGTATTGGTAATTTCCTTGAATTTTAATTGAGCTGTCTGTCTTTACTGAAGTCATTGTATATTTAACTAGGATCTTAGTCCCAGATATTTATAATTCTAACTCAGTGCCTTTCCTCTGAGGAAAGTTGAGTGGCCAGCCTTATGACAACAATATTTTGTGTCTCCTCTTAGTAGTTATTAAAAATCCCCCTTAGTGAAGGATGGGTGGAAGAGACTATAGTTATTGAACCAATTTCAGTTCCATGTGGATGCACACAGCTACACGGGCATATCCATACACCTTACATGTATTATTCTCCTGGTTCTGCTTTTTTTCCCCCCAAATAGTATCCATCCATCCAATCTTACATGCTTCTCATGATTTGCTCATTATTTGGGTTTTGATGGCTCAGAGCGAGTGTAAAATGGTAATTGCACTGTTCTGAACAGAAAATCTGAGGGTCTTCCCCTCCCACACTGATTCTTTTATGAAGGGACACTAGGGCATCTTTTACCTCAATTCTTACCTAGCCTTTAATTACTGACTGGCAATTGCCTCAGGCATTGCTTGAGACTTTGGGAAGGCAGTTTAAAAAGGCTAAGGTTTCCATTGGCAGTCATCTTGACTTTTGTCCTGAAACTGGAGTCCAATGACTCTGGAGGAGAGGCTTATCCACTGTACAATTCTGCCTCACTTAAATCCAAAACACTTGCAAGCCAAGACATCACCCTCCTGATGTCAATGGTCCTCTTTGAGAACAAAGAACAAGCAACAGCATATGTTTCTCAGATTTATTTTTTACTGTTCACTTTGATATTGAATTCTTCTTGCAAACACAAATACACATAATCAATGCAACATATACCAGCATAAATGTGTGCATAAATCATGTAACAGAAGGATTATGGAAATCAATAATTACTGATGCAATTGCTTTCTGCAGCCTAAATTGCATAAGGAGCATCCTAAGGGACTTTCTTTCCCAGTGCAATGCAGAGCAAAGCTTCCACTTGCTTTCACTTCTATTCTCTCTATTACTGACACATCTCTTTTGTAAAACTTTTCCTCCCTCACTTTTTTCTCACTAGGTAGGGGGGGAAGTAACTATAGTCCTCTGAATACTTTAAAGATATATACAGATGGTGAGATTTGAGGTGAACCTCAAAGAAAGAGAGGAAGGCTAGGGAAGCCAAGGAAACTGAGGAAATCAGGGAAGGAGAAAGAGGTCAAGAAGAGGGTTATTGAAGGCATAGATGATTGCCAGCCGGTGAAAAGATTTAGAATTTGGATATAGAGTATTATATTCAAGGAACAGCAAGCAACCTTTGTAGAAGTTAGTAAAGTATGAAAAAGTTAGACAGGAAAGAAAAGGTTGGTTTGTAAAGGACTTTAAATGCAAAATGATATTTTATTCTTGATTCTAGTGATAAGAGGGAATCACTGGAATTTTTTTTTAATATGGAAGAGATGATATTGTCAGAAAACCACTTTGGCATCTGAGTGGAAAAGAGTGGAGACTACTGAAATTATCCAAGCAGGAGATGAAGGAAGCCTATACAAGGAAGAAAAGGGGATGTAAGTAAGATGTATTGTAAAAGTAAAAATAACAGGATTTAACAACAAATTGAATGTGTGAGGTGAGTGGAAGTAAGAAATTGAGGATGGCAATAAAGTTTCAAGCCTGAGTGACTAGAATAATGGAGGAGTTCTTGATAACAATAGAAAAAAAATGGAAAGAAGCAGGGTTAGAGCAAAGAAGACAGTACATTTTGTTTAGGACATATTGAGCTTGAGATGCCTTTATGGTATCCATTTCTGGATTTCTAAGAAGCAGTTCATGATGTGGATCTGGAGTTCCAGAGGTTGAAATCAGGGGTGGGTATCTCAATCAGCAAATCTCCATAGAGATGATAACTGAACGTATGATGAGAACATTAAGGAATATAGTAGAGAAGGAAAAGACAAAAGGGTCCAAGACAAAGCACTGGGGGACACACTTAGCTAGTAAGCACAGGGAAAGGTTTGTAAAATCTGTCTTAGTGCTTTCCTGCTAGTGCTCTCTGAATCTTTCTGTAGATGGCCTTTTTAAACTTCTGAGAGGGCTGATTTGTGCTAATGCCACTGCTATATCTTCTATCCTTTCTGATAGGTTTTTGTCAGAGATAATGAATGGGTGACTCCTGCACTTGCAACCCAAAGTTTCTTCCCCTAGAGCCAGAGGCCTGAATTGAGGGCTTAACACTCATTAGTTTTTGTTTGTTTTTTATCCCCCTAAACAAGATCTGCCAGTTCTTTTCTATGGAACTGGGCCCCTTTAATACTTTGGCAGAACTGTTAGTGAAATCAGCTGGCACCTGATTTAATTAAAACTTCAAGTATTCTTGATTTAATTTCAGCTTCAAATACTTCAGGGCTTTCTTGGGTTGTATACATGGGTGGTCTTTTCTGGACAATGACTTTTTCAACAGCTGAAGCCTGCTGCACTCTGCAAGATGCTATGGATGTTTGCAATTTTATTTGTAGGAACAAGGCCAAGTACTGAACCATGATGCTGTGGGAGATTGGGTCCATCTATTTCTTTTTTTTTATTAAAGCTTTTTATTTGTATAACATATGTATGGGTAGTTCCCCAACATTGATCTTTACAAAGCTTTCCATTAAAAATTTTACCCCCAGTCCCCTCCCCTCCCCTAGATGGCAGGAAGTCCACTACATGTTAATAATGTTGAAATGCTTGAGAAGTTATGCAAGAAAAATCCTATCTACAAGAAAAAAAGAAAATCAGAGAAAGGCAACACAATGCAAGCAAATGTCAATAGAGATCATGAAAATGTTACGTTGTGGTCCATATTTCATTTCCCTCTCTCTGGGTGTATATGGTTTTCTTCAGTGAACAATTGGAACTGGTTTGAGACAATTCTTTGTTGAAGAGAGCCATGTCCATTAGAATTGATCATCATGTAATACTGTTGTTGCCGTGTATAATGTTCTCCTGGTTCTGCTCGTTTCACTCAGCATCAGTTCAAGCAAGTCCCTCCAGGCCTCTCTGAAATCGTCCTGCTGGTCATTTCTTACAGAACAATAATATTCCATAATATTCATATACCATAATTTATTCAGCCACTCTCCAATTGATGGGCATCCCTTCAGTTTCCAGTTTCTAGCCACTACAAAAAGGGCTGCCACAAACATTCTTGCACAGGTGGGTCCCTTTCCCTCCTCTAAGATCTCTTTGGTCCATCTATTTCTTATGCCATTCTATCACTACCGATACAACCCCTATCTGGGGCAAATACTAGGAGAAGAAATGTTTGTATTAAGTGTAGTGTTATAATCTCTTCGCTTGCTTGTTAACAGTTTAATGGTTATTTTTCATCCTGGCTGTAATGTTCTTGAGCTTTGTGAGATGTCTCTCTGTGTAAATCCTTCTGCCCCCACCTTCTGAAATAATAGTGATCATCTTCTCTAAGACTGAGCAGGATGTTCACCCAAGATAATATTACTCACAAAGCCATACCCAAAGATGACAGTATGTGATAAAGTCTTGGCAAACTGGAAAAAAAAATGGCCAACCATTGCTCTGCACCTTCCAAACTTCTTACACAAAAATCAAATAGCAAAGGATGGTTATTTATATGCCAGAAGAAGTCTCTCTTCTTTTTAAAACAATGAAGAACTTAGCATTAAAATGGGTTGTTGACCCCTACATACTGGGAGGATCTTTAAGGGCAGAAATTCCCTCAATTTTCTCTTTGTATTTCCAGACTACAACACAATCGTTGGGCCAAAGAAGGCATTTATAATTTTTTTCTCAAAATTATTAGATTATGGGCGAAGCCAAGATGGCGAACTGTGGACAGCTTTCTCTGTGAACTCCTCCGACATTCCCTCAAACCCAGACAAAGTAAGCCTTCCAACTGGTTTCTGAGTGAGGGCCTCGCCAAGCATTTGGACTACAACGCACTTCTATAAAAGATCTACCTTGAAAGAACTCCGTAGAAGGTTAGCCTCAGGGGAAATCGGCCGCTGGTCGCAATCGGACTCCAGCCGGGGCGGAAGTCAGGGCTGCGATAGAGGGGCGGATTTTGGGCACCCAGGAAGCCCCTGGGAGACGCCTGGGCCACTTTGCTCTGCTTGCGGGCAGGTGCTTTGGCAGATCTGCCTTTGGAAGGGGGTGGATCGAGAACAGCTGAAAACGTGGTCCTAGTGCGAATCTAGCCCGACCAGCCTCAGACCAGAAGTCAACTCGGCAAACTGCCCCAGGGCAAATACAAATTGTTGCAGTTTTCTCCGGTTTTGACCAATATCCCAACTTTAAATCATGAGCAAGAAGCAGAAGAGAGCTCTCACTATAGAAAGCTTCTACGGAGAAAAAATAGAACAGTCCCCAGATCCTGACATTATGAAAACAATCCCAGATGAAGCCACAAAGGCAGACTT
>JAJPUD010000771.1:91361-115010 GCA_023553655.1 Myrmecobius fasciatus | reverse complement strand
ATTAAAAACCTATATAATGTTCAATATATGTTGTGATTGTGTGAGAGAATGGTTGCTTGTATCTATAACAACAAATAAAGAGGAATACTATAAGCTCATAGTGTTTGTGTACTCATTCTACCAAAGTCAAAGATCTTTTCCAGTATTGAAAAAATAAGTCAGAATTTACAAAAATGACATGTGTGGAGGCCAGCACAACTCCATCGTATTGAAACAATTCAGTTCAGGTATACAGCCAAGAAAAGATTCATATTGTAGGGGAATACCTGAACAATTATTATATAATACATTAAAATGGGACAACAGTTAGAAGCTAGTCAAAATAAAGACTTTGAGAACCTACTATATTATTCTCTCCCTTGCACATTGCAGAAAACACATATTTTCACAGAAAAGCTTTCTTGGCCTCACCATGAGTTTTCAATGACTTGTCAGACTCAAAATATGTACTGTCTGCTTTGCTCTCCAGGCAGCAACATAGCATGATAAAATGCTAAAGTTGGAAGGGACCTTAGAGATCAGGGCAATTCTTTGATTACCCCCTTTTCCCTGTGTTAATACATTTGCTTGGCTTTAGCCCTTTTGCATCCTGAAATGTCTCCATTCCTATTACCTGAAAATGATAAAAATTGTGTTTCCATAGGGCACAGTTTTAGTTTTTCTGCAACTCTCTTTAAATGGTGCTTTGTCCTAAAGGTTTGATGTGCTCATGCTATATTAACATAAATTCAATTGCTAGAGAATTCTCTCTCAATGCTTTTGTCCTCTGGCTATGAAACCCCATTTAGAATTGGCATTTTTTGGCAATAGTCTTTTATTGATGTGGCCCTTGAACATTTTGCTGGACATTTTATTCTATTAGACCATTTTAATGGCTTTTCATTTCCTCAAACTGTAGATGGTCATTTTTACTATCTGCTGGGCATTTTCAACTGACAGGTGGAAACTTCCTTTATTGTGTTGGGAGAAATGATGTGTACGAAGTCACACCATCTTGAATTAATTCATCATCACTTTATTTTTGTATATCATGAGCTGGTCCTTCACTGCCTCTTTTTGTTAAAGTTTCCCATGCTAGAGACTAGAGAGAATATGTTGGTTGGTCTTTTCCCATTGTATTGATCTAACTTTAGGATAAGTATCTCAAGGTCTTTATATCTTCTCAGAAAGGCCACATTCATTTTTAAGATAGAGTAGGGGAGTGTGTACTAATTAAGTCTTATTTTTCAAGTGAAATGACTATCTACCTAGTCCTCTTAGTGGAGTATTAAGATATTTTTGAACTTGAACAATGCTTCCAATGCTGCCAACCACTTGTAGTTCCTGATTGGTGAACACTCAATTTGCAAACCACTGATAGAATGAATTTGAATTTGTCCTGTTGGTTTGATCAGCTTACCTTCCATCAACATAAATTCATCAGAACTTAACCACTCTATCCCTTTATTCAGCTATCATAATATTTTACTAAATCAAGTAGCTGCAAGTTTGTCAATAAACTCCCATTCTGGGAACTCTTTTCATCAACTCAGATAAACTTAGATGCTGGAAGATGAAAAAGGATAGGTATCTTATCACTGGGCATAAAGCTAATGTGTTATAAATTTGATTTGAACCAGGTCTTTTTGATTCCAAGTTTATTATTCTTCATCTCTCTTATGAGTATTAATTTTCTCCCCCTGTAGACCGCCATCTACTTGAGATCAAGAGTCAACCTTGTATTTCCCAGAGGTCCTTATATGGGGTATTGTATGTAGTAATTATTTTCTTAAATTTATTGAACTGAAACATATACTGTAGGTTCTTAATAAATAGTTGTTAAATAAATTAATCATAGTAATATTACTCTCACACATTCTCCTTGAACCATTCTTTTTCTCTGATGTAGAAATGCTATCATAATGTGATATCTTTTAATTTGTGCATAAATTTGATGTGAGGCAAAGTTGCACAAAGTTTTCAGCCTTTCTCTCTCTTCCAGAACTACTGTCCAGTGGCAGGACAGAGTCAAGATCACTAGTGATGTTTCAAAATCACGAGTGATGATTCAAAATGCATGGTGACTTTGATGTTTAACCAAGCTCTAAGCACTCTACAACACCTGCTTTTCCTGCCTTCATGACCATTGGAACAAATTTTTCTCATCCACCCATTCCACCAGGGGAAGTCTTTACATGTTTGGAGTAGACACCCCATAACTCACCAGAGAGTTTGAGACCCCTTAGTTATCTTCAACCTGGTTTAGTTCATGTGCCAAAACAGTTTGCTGGGCTGTGGGCTCTATTCATGCTACAGCTTCTTAGAGCCATGGCTACGGTAGCAAGAATATGTTTGTAAATATTTATCAACAGGCTTACCAAAAAAAATGTACTCATGACACACTTTTAAGTTTAATCTACTATAGCAACATTTTCTTCTTCATTTTCTTAAGTCTAGACAAGGAGCAAAATAATAAACCAAGCCCTGATTTTTAGTGTTTAGTGTAAGTATGGATGGTCTCACTGAAAATTAAAAATGGAAGCAGGTTAGAACTATGTCTAGCACACTTTTATATTGGATCTTCCAGCCAGCTTTTTGCCTTCCCAATAAATCTGTAAATTAATTTAGCAAGAATAGCCATTTTATTTGGTACTGATTATAAAACTAAAAAGAGATCAAACTATATGATTAAAATTCAGATACAAAGGGGTAATTTCCAATTGATTCATATGGGAAGAAACTCACATGTCTTGTAGCTCCTACAAAAACCTGAATTTTCCTCTGAGGAAAGTGGCTTGATTTCTTTTCTTTTTTCTTTCCCCTTCTCCTTCTCGTTCCCCCTTTCTTCCCTTTTCTCTTTTGAGATGGTGGTAAAAAAGGCAAGAGTCAAAGAATAAACAGATGTGGCACTCTCTCTGGAGCTACTTTCCCCTATGGCACTAACTGGCTGGAGCTCCAAAGAGTGCTGATTATTTCCATTCTCAGGAATTTAGGAGAACGCTGAAAAATTAGATTTCTAGCATAATCATAAGCCCCAACTGATGTACTTGCCTCTAACAATTAGTCAGACTTGATTACCTTTGTAGAAAAAGTATTCACTAAACTGGTATAGTAGAGACAGTAGTTACAAAAACATTTCCCCCCAAAAATCTGGAACCCACTCTTACACAAATACAGAGTCCTTGGAGATAGTAGCTTATGAGAACTTTGGGAATTACTTAAATTTCTTAAGCTATATCATCATATTTTTGTTTTTTTGCTGAGGCAATTGAGGTTAAATGACTTGCCCAGGGTCACACAGCTAGGGAATGTTAAGTGTCTGAGACCACATTTGAACTCAGGTTCCCCTGATTTCAGGACTGGTGCTCTATCCACTGTCATCATATTTTTGCAAGTGTGGGGAAAATGTTAATTTCTTTTTTTGTGAATCATGCTATATGAAATTTTCTGATATTCTTTAGTACAAGTCAGTAGAGGAAAACATTTTAAAAAGGGCAATGTTATAACCTTTCCAGGTTATGAGAGAGAAATCTAGATTTGAGATTATGGACTTTGACAAAAGCACTTCAGTTTAATTGCAAATAAAAACAAAATTTTTTGAGAGAGGGATTATAAGTGAGGTCCCATCCTTTATACTAATTTCTATAATTACAGATGACTCAGACTCCTGATTGAATCAATTAAAAGTATACACTAAGTATTTACTCAATTGAAAAACTTACAGTGCTGCGACCACTAGAAGACACAAGAAAAATATTGTGATTGGTTGAAAGCATCAGACACATATGCTGGATCTGTTTTTAAAAATAGCCAGGATACTGGTAGACTCAGTCAAGTAGAAAAATGATCGAAGTATCACGTTTGGAGGATTCTAGTTCAAGAGCTGGAGTCAAAACTTTATGAGGGAATTGCTCTTCTGGAGGGAGGGAAGAATTTCTCCCTTCCACTTTCTCTCTCTCCCTCAACCACCCCCTTATTGTCCATAGCATCAGAAAGATAGAGCTGGAACAGATTGTGCAGGCATGTGAAACTGAATCAAATGACAGTGAATTCACTTGGGACTGAGAGTTTTCAAAGGGGAGGCAGCTTCAAGGAGTATGATTCTTCTTTGCCAAGAAAAGTGCTGTCTATGAACTTTGCAAAGGCACTGACCCTTGAAGTTGAGAAGAGAACTATACCTACGAAGATTTGATAAAGGAGGAAAAGGGTCTCCTAGTAAATAAGATTCTTTATTCTTTCATCAAATGTTATTCTTTCATCAAATGTCCTTTCTCTTCATATTCCTTACTCATTTTGTACTTTAAGTTTGACCTACCATCTCCAAGGAGTATATATTTGTGGAAGAGTGGTCCCCAGACTTTTTTTGGGAAATGTTTTTATAACTACTTCTCTATTATACTAGTTTAGTGAATACCTCTTCTACAAAGGTAATCAAGTCTGACAAATTATTAGATGCAAGTACAGCACTTGGGGCTCATGAGTGTGCTAGAAATCTAACCTTTCAGGGTTCCCCATGGTTCCTGAGAAGGGAAGTAGTCAGCACTCTTTGGGGACTCCAGCCAGTTAGTGCTACTGGGAAAGTAGCTCCAGAGAGAGTGCCTCATCTATTTATCCTATGACTTTTGCTATTTTATCAGCATTTCAAAAATAAAGGAGAAGATGAGGCTTTTATACATTATTAGAACCTTGAAATGCAAAGCTTTCCTTCCAAGGTCTGCTTGTTGAGCAATCAGGAGGTGCTCTTCAGAGAATTTTCCCCTTGGCACCTGAGCAGCTATGGTGCCTAGCAGGTTAATCTAGAAATGAATGTCTTAAAGGAACCATGTGTAATCCAAAGGAGGAAGCAGAGAATTTGTAGGGGGTGAATGTTGGAGCTAAGGGTTGATGTAGTTGTGTAGGAGACAAAAACTACTTACAGCTGTTACATTAAGTTCAAAATGTGACTTATCTTCCCTCTCTGATTGGTTATTCAGACACTTCTGAGTGTCTGATCCAACAAGGTCCCATTTTGGAGGACATTGCTATAGTGACTTAAAGTGAGAAAAACATGAGTAAATATCCTGACTCAGACATTTAATGAGCTGCATGTGACTGAGTAAATGATTTAACCTCTCTGATCCCAAAAGTTGCTCCCTTATAAAATGGGGATAATAATAGAACCTGTCTCACAGTATTGTGGGGAGAAAAGTGTGATGATACAAATAAAACGTTTTTTAAACCTTAAAACTATAGAAAAATGGGTTATTATTAGATTAACAGACTTGCTGATACTATTCAAAGGATAGCAGTCACTATTAGATGCAGCAATGGTTGCTTTGTTGTGGACTATAATTGGTTTTGTCTCTCTGCCCCCTGTGTCATCATCATCATCATCATTATTATAAAAATCATTATCCTAATCAACATGTATTACTTACATACTATGTGTGGGGCACCATGATAGGCATAAAGAAATCAAGCTCATTGTACTTTATGCATTTATTTTCATGTAGGATATTATTATTAGGTCAGTAGCATATTACTTTTTCTCCAGAGTAAAGGGGAAAAAAAAAACTTCTAATTTCCAATCTGAATAACACACTATCTGACAAATAAGCAAAGGGACATTTGGATTCATTTTAGGTAGCTATCTTCATGGCCTGATAAGGGAAAATGAATTTAGGTAACTGGCTTTCATAGTCATTAGACCGGATTGTTACACTGAGATAAATTCTTGCCAAGCCCTCCCTATGTTCTAGTGTCTTCTTGAGAGCTTTTGCATGGCACTAATTCCCCTATAGACACTTAATTTCCATTGTTCTATAAGATTTGTTGTTGTCGTTATGAAAAGCAATAAAAATCAGTGAAGCTATGAAAATTTGAGGATTTCTGGCTGGCTTTGATTTATCTAATCTAGGCTTGATTATCAGAGGTTTGCATAATTGAAGAGTCATTCAATCTGGCTAGTTAAAGCAGGAAAGCAGATTTGCAAAATCTGTTTGTGAAGAAATAATCATTAGATTTGCAACAGTATAGGAAAGACAACTAAATTTCCTTTATAGCTCTGGTGCCAGTTAGTTATGTAATCAACAAGCATTTATTAAGTGCTTAGCATATGCTAGTCACTGTGCTAAACTCTGGAGATGCAAATGTAACCCTGACTGTTGGGAACTCACTTCCTGAAAGCCAGGTAGGTTCTAATTCAAACCCTCTCCAGGGTTATCTGATACCTGAAGGAGAGGAAATATGTTTGAGGGGAAGGGGAGTGCTAAATTGTTTTTATATATGGATCTAGCTTTTATGATGCTATTTTCTCAATTGTAAGGAGTGGTCCCATGAACCCCAGTTCCATTAGTCACTTACAGACTACCTTCATACAAAAATATTTACTTCAAAAGGTATAATCATGAATACACAAACTTATTCTTCTCAGTATAAGGGAGATATAACCTTCTTCCCTGCCATATATTATAGTTCCTGTTTGAGAGTAAAACATCTCTCAGGATCAAAAAAAATGATGAACAAGCTGATTTTAGAAAGACCTAGAAAGATTTACATGAAATGATGGTGACTGAAACAAGCAGAACAAGGAAAACATTGTACAAGGAATAGAAGATTGTGAGATGATCAACTATGAAAAACTTATTCTTCTCAGCAGTTAGTGATTCAAGGTTATCCCAATAAACTTTGGATGGAAAACACCATTCGGGAGGCAGGGCCAAGATGGCAAAGTAAAGGCACCAACTTGCTCCACCTCTCCCCCAAACAGCTCCAAATTCCATTAAATAATGACTGTAAACAAAATTTGGAGAATCAGAACATCCCAAAAGATGGAGTAGAACATTTTCCAGAAAAGACAACTTAGAAGCTCAGCAGAAAAGGTCTGTTATAGCAGAGTGGGAATCCAGTGTGCATCCCAGGACCCAGCCCCAGCCCTAATCCAGGCTCCATCTCTGAATTATTGTTTTACCTGAAAGTCACAATCAAAAAAAGATCCTGGAAATCATCTTTCAAGAAATTATCAAGAAAAATTGTTCTGGTATTCTAGAACTAGAGGGTAAAATGGAAATTGAAAGAATCTACCAATCACCTCCTGAAAGAGATCCCAAACTAAAAACTCCCAGGAATATTAATAGCCAAATTCCAGAACTCCCACATCAAGGAGAAAATATTGCAAGCATCCAGGAAGAAACAATTCAAGTATAGTGGAGCTATCAGGAAAATATAAAATTTAGCAGCTTCTGTATTAAAGGGCTGGAAGATTTGGAATATGATTTTCTGGAGATCAGTGGAGCTGGGATTGCAATCAAGGATCATCTATCCAGTGAAAGTGCTTCAGAGGAAAAAATTGGTCTTTCAATGAAACAAGATTTTCAAGCATTCAGGATGAAAAAAATCAGAGCTTAATGAAAAATTTGATTTTCAAAACAATACATATGTTATACATATGGAATAGATGTATATGTATATGTATATATATATATATATACGTATATAGATAGATAGAATTAGGAATATATATGTATACATACATACATACAGATAGATAGATAGATAGATAGATAAATAGATAGATAGATAGATAGATAGATAGATAGATAGATAGATAGATAGATAGATAGATAGACAGAGGGTGTGGGTGTGAGTTGAATAAGAAGGGATAATGTCTTTTTTTTTTTAATGATGAAATTAAGAGGTGAGAGCAGAATGTACTGGGAGAAAGGGAAAGGGAGAAGTGGAATGATGCAAATTATCTTCCATAAAAAAAGAGGCAAGAAAAAAAAAAACTTTTACAGTGGTGGGGAAGAGGGGGAGGAAAAGGGGAGTGAGTGAACCTTACTCTCATCAGAATTGGCTCAAATAAGAAATAGCAAACATACTCAATAGGGATATAGAAATCTATCTTACCCTGCAGGAAAATAGGGAGGGGAATGGGATAAAGGATGGGGGGAGGTTGATAAAAAGAGGGAGTGGTCAGTAGCAAAACATTTTTGAGGAGGGATAGGGTGAAAGGAGAGAGAAAATAAGTTGGGGGGAATACATTAGCCACAGTAATTGTAAAAAAATGTGATGCAATTTTCTCTTATGGAATATTATTATCTGGAAAATGATGAGCAGGAGACACTCTCAGGAAAACAAAACCCTGGAAAGTTCCCCATGAACAAAGTGAAATATAGTTTATACAAAGCATTAGCAATGTTCTGGAATGACCAGCTGTAAATGACTTTGTTATTCTCAGTAGTACAATCATTCACACCTACTCTGAAAGATTTATAATGAAAAATCCTGTCTGTATCCAGAGAACGAACTTTTTGATTCTGAATATAGATTGAAACATTCTCTATTACTTTCTCTATCTTTTTTATTTTTAACTTAATTTTTTCTTGAAGGTTTTAATTTTCATTAGGGTGGGAGATCTATGTTTTTTTTTTCACAACTTGACTTTTATGGAAATGTTTTGCCATAACTTCACATGTGGTTTCTTAATTGTGGGTGGGGATAAGGAGAGAATCTTAAAAAGAAATATAAAAATTGTTTTGAATGTAACTGGGGAAAATATTAATAAATAAATTTTAAAAAAAGAAATTGGAAAACACCATACACATCCAGAGAAAGAACTCTGGAGACTGAATATAAATCATCTCATGCTATGTTCAGGTTTTTTTTTCTTCTGTTTTTTTTTTTTTTGTTTGTTTTATGGTTTTTCTCTTTTTTCTGATATTTTCTCCCTACATGATTCATAAAGAAATATATATTTCAAATTTGAATGTACATGTATAAACAGAAAAAAAACCTATTTTTAAAAAAGTCAAGAGAGAGAGGCAACAGAATTTTGAAAGGTAGAATTGACCAGAAGTTAGATAATGCGGAGCAGAATCCCCAGGAATCTAAGAGGTCAGTCCAAATATAAACTTATCTGCTCATCAATTACATCAGTGCAATAAGGTTGTAACACAGAATGTTGCATATGACCAGAAGAGATGAAGGAACACATGCATCTTTATTGCCTTCCACCCACCCTTCTCCTTTTTTGGTAGAATGGAAAGCAGGAAATTGGAAACAGAAACTTAGCTAATCTGTTCTCAGAGAAAGAGGGTATTGGGTCAGAATTATATTCATCCTCTCCCTTAAATATTGATAGTCTGGGTGATATAACTTTAAGATTCAAGCTAAACTCCCAATTGCTTTTCATTAATGGTAAAAAGAGTACCCCAAGCTTTATAATCAAGATTTGATTCCCTGCTAAATACCAATTACCAAATGTAAATACATCAATTAAAAGAAAGATAATTTCAAGGAAAGGAACTGGGAAAAGTCTCCACAATGAATATATATAACAAAGAAAAAACAGTTATCCAAGTCAATTGCAAAACAAATCAGAGAAATTATACAAGTAAGAATATATACCAGACAATACAGAGCCAAAGTACTGCCCCATTGAGAATGAGATATCTTAGTTCAACTATGAAAGAGTGCCCTAGATCTCATCTAATAGGAAATTCCCATTGTCTCTCTATAACTTAGCATGTCAGAGATGGGGAAATAATGCAGATTGCCTGTTTTTCTCATGTCTCTTTCTTCTCAGAATCCTTTTCTCCCTTCAACAAACTAAAGTGGGATTGGCATTGTATTTTTCGCTCTCAAAGCTGGAAACCAGAAGAACCCCAAAAGACTCAAGAAAGCAAATGTCTCTTCTCTTTTGCTCTTGCCAACCCATTACTGGGTTACCCGTTATACTGGAGCAAGATGTTCCCCATCACTGATGGAGAAAGAATCTGACATGATGATTGGGCTTTGAGTTATATTGAGGATAGAGGTTTGTCAGGTTTGTAATTGCATCTGATGAGGTAAATGCTTTGTAGAAACCATCCAATCTGAGCCCTCTTTCCCCAGAGCTCAAGGTGGCAAAGTGTGCATCTAGGTACTGAATGGACAGCTGCATTCTGTTTAAAGTAGATAGCCCTAAAACCAAACAAACCCAGAAGAGCTTTTCCTCCACGTGGAATGGATTAGCTCTTTGAAATTAGAAAAATTGTATCCAACAATTCTCCAATTCTATCAGTTTCCTCTTGACATACTCTCCCACTGCTTGCTACCTGCCTCTTTCAAGCAACATATCTCACCTGAATTGCCTTCTAACTAGTCCTCTCACCTCCAGGGTCTCAATTCTGTGAGACAAGAAGCTGTGGGAGATGGGGTTGAGAACTAGTTAAGAGTAAAGAGATGATAAAGTCAAGATGAACTGGTTGGTGACATAAAGATTAGTTCTCTGAACAGAAACTTGTATGGTCTTGAGATCTTGAAGCCCCTCGAGAAGGTACCGCATATATAGGGGACCATAGGGGACTACAATAATAATGAACATATATTATCTCATTTAGTCTTTATAATAACCCTATAAAGCAAAAGCTATCATCATCTCCATTTTATAGAGTAGGAAACTAAGGTTGAGAAAAGCTAAGTGTCTAAAGCAGAATTTGAACTCAGGTCTTCCTGAATTTAAGTACAACATTCTATCGACCACATCAACTAGCTTTGGAAACAAGGAAAAACCCCAAGTCCCAAGGATATCTGTGGGCAGATAGAGCATTGGTGTGGCAATTACAGGAACATAGCCTCACAATCCTGAACTTACTGCCATCAGTTACTAGGTATGCAGCCTCAGGCAATTCATGTATTTTCTGTCTGCCTCAGCTCTCTCAGCTGTAAAATGGGGACAAAGCAGTACCTCCTTCTCAGGGTTGTTATGAGAATCAAATGAGATGTTTGTAAAATGCTTAGCACATAATAGGTACTTAATATGTACCTATTATGTGCTAAGCATTTTACAAATATTATTTATTATTTATTAAATTCTTGGAAAATGTCAAGTTGCTGCACTCTGTGTTCCTGAAACAAAATAAATCTCAAAACCCAAGAATCAATAAAGAGCTAGACCTTGCTCTTGAGCATTATAAGCTCATTTATCTGCATTTCCTAAGTCTGTGGTAAAGAGACTGATTCTTTAAAAACTCCCAGTGTTTCTCTCTTATAGGAGAAATTGCACTCCAGAGTAGCCCTGAGATTTTGAAGCCTTTCCAGAAAGTACTGCATATATAGGGGACCACAATGATAATAAATATGTATCATCTCCTTTAGTCTTCACAAAAATCCTATAAAGTAGGTATTGTATTTATCCCCATTTTATAGATAAGGAAACTAAAGCTGAAAGATACTATAGAGCCTGGAGGTCTATAGAGATCTCAGAAAAAGATGGATATCTAGAAAAGAGGGAGTGAGATTTATTTTGAATGTTTATAAATTTGAGTGTCTATTCTTTCTGTTCTGTGTTTTTATTAGCTTACATTAAACTTACCCTACATGTAATATCTTATTGTTGTGCTGTTTTCGGTCATATCCAACTCTTCACAAGCCCATTTGAGTTTTTCTTAGCAAAGATATGGGAGTGGTTCACTATTTCCTTCTCCAACTCATTTTACAGATGAGGAAAACTGTGGCAAATAGAGTTAAGTGATTTTCTCAGGGTCATAGGGCTAGTTTTTGAGGTCATATTTGAATTCAGGTCCTCCTAACTCTAAGTTTTGCACTCTATCCATTGTAACAACTAACCACCATAAGCTTAAATGTTTGCATAGTAACTGAGACCTTTTCTTTTGTTTTTAGGATGCTAGGTATGAGCCAAACTTAAGTAGGAAAAGGAAACAAAGAGATTTTTGGAAGTTAAATCCAAGATTAAATGTGGTCCATGTAAACTAAGAGGCTGAAATTCTGGGTCTTGGGTTGCAATGCTATGCTATTTTATTTTTTACAAAGTGCTTCCAAATAATGCCTTGATCATACTAGTCTTCTCTCTCTATGACTAGTATTTCTCTTTGAGCACAAGCCTTTGGTCTGGAATGATACTAGTCTTCTCTCCATCAAATCCTCGAATATTGTCCATTGATTAGCTTATCAAGTGTCCTGCTGTAACTACCTCCACTCAGTGGCAAGGGCCTAAAGGTAAGAACTCCTGAGCTCAAATCTGGCCTTAGGTGCTTATTAGCTGGGTAAGATGCTTAACATTTGCCTTTCTTAGTTTCCTCATCTGTAAAAGAAATAATAATACCTATATCCATGAGTTGTGAAACTTAAATAAGATAATAGTATATGGCATTTAATAGGCACTAAAGTAGTGCCTATTTCTTTCTTTCATGGGTCCCCTCACCCAGATTTCTTACTTGCTCTAATTTTGGAAAATATTACAACCCTTCTTTTAGGTCTTAATTTAAGTTTTTATAAACATTCAATACAGGAAAACATACAACAAAAACAATTATGATCATTGTCATTTATATAAGGCCCTTAAATTATCACTGAAATTCCTTTCTGACAAGCTGTGTTCCCTGTAAAAAGAACTCTAAGCAGTCATGGTACCCTACTAAAATGATATGATTATGAAAACCATTTCTATGAAGACTTACAAAGATGAGTTGTGACAGACCAGCCAGTAAAGGAAACAAGAAGCACTGCAAGCAAAATTTTGCATGACTTGCCTCTTTGCTTGTCCTGCCCCTTTGGACCAATAATGAGATGCCCTCCTATTGGATACCACATCAAAATTTGTGTTAGCAGAGGATTTGGATGGGAAAAGCAAATGGTTGTTGGAATAAATCTACAAAGTCCCTCTGGGAAACTGTATAGTAGTATCATTCCAAACTCATTTTATTCTCAAAGAAATTGTCTGTACTCAAGAAAGGAGATAGTTTTAATGACGACCTCAAGTTGGCAGCCCAACTTTAAGGACTAGTTACTCCCATCATAAATATCTAAGGAGGAAGTTTAGGCCATTAAGAAGTATCAAAATAATTTAAAGAAATTAAGTAAATTAATTACAGTAACCTGTTTTCTGTGGTCTGATCTAATACCCATTTTTTTTTTGGAATTAGAAACAAGAAAGCAGAACAGGATGTGAGAAAAAGGAATAATCAGTGAGAACATTTAATATAAAAACAAACAAACAAACAAAAAGGAATATTTGAGTTTCAAGATTTTACATATTAACGGATCCTTGTCCTATGTGGAATTATACATGGAAATTTAGACTTACTCTTGATTTTTTTTGGGGGGGGGCTTTTGATTGGGCTTTTTCTTCTAGATTTTCTTTTGCCCTTCTGAGTCAGCTCAGTCCAAGGCTTTTAATCTCCCTTTTAATCTCCCCAATTAGAGTTTCCTAGAAGAAACCTGACCTTTGCAGGAGAGAGTTGAATTGTCTTCTTTTCTTGTTCTTCAGCTACACTTCCATCTCACAAGTATATCTCCGATTGGGCCAATAAGTATTGTCTGGATTTCTCTAAATAATTTATTTTCAGTCAAGACATTTCCAGACTGCTAGGATTCACCTACTTATTTCTCCATAAAGGCAGCAGCAATAGACTTGAAAATAAAGTTTTTGGCAAACATACTTTTGAGGATCACAGTGGATCTCTAGACATATAAACAAAAATTATCTTTTAAAATATGTATCTTGTTGTAAATACATAGTTTATATCTCCTAATAGAATATAGTCAAGAGAATTAAAAAAAACCTAACAATTAATTTTGTGTACCTGGTCATTACCAAAGTGATCTACAAAGGGAGTACTTTGGGGCATTAAATAAAAACAATATTATATTAAAAAGCCAGTAATATTTAACTTTTCAATAATAGGGGATTCATCTCACTCAATTACGTCAGTGGATCTATGCTCTCTTCATTGTGAATAATCTTTCCATCAATGGAGGTTGCAATCCCCCATTTGGCATCCTGTGAGATTCTTGACTAAATTCTTCCATAGATCCCTAACACAGTATCTCTCTCTCTCTCTCTCTCTCTCTCTCTCTCTCTCTCTCTCTCTCACACACACACACACCCATTTATATATCTGATCATACATTACTTTGCTGATTTCCATTATATCAATTTTTGAGTGTCAGCAATCATTAGAAATAAGAAAAGGACTGATTCATTGATGATGATGGTTATTCAAGACCTTTAACCACATAGCATTGGTGAGAAAACATAGATATTGAAAAGTTGAGCCTTTGTGTTAGATAGTAAACTGGAAACATTGCACCATGTAATTTCCAATATAAAATCTAGCCTGCTTTCATTTTCCTATTCAATACTGAGTCTAACTCGAGTATAATAGTAGACAATATTCTTGCTTGAGAGTCAGAAAAGAAAATTCAATTCTATTAATTTCAGTGAATTTTATTATTATTTTTTAACAATGACTGGCTTAAACAAAAAAAAAAAACATTTTAGGGCACTTTCTGGCCTGAGGGAAATAGTACAGTTTTGTCTTCTCTTGTTCTCCTTGTGGTAATACATCATGGCTATCCTGAGCCTCATTTCAATTATCTCTAGCATTTTTGACCTACTCATTTCTCTCTTGATCACAGAAAGAAATTGTCAATCCATCTACACCATGATTCTGGGGCTCATATGACTTATGAGTGAAAAAAATTGCAGGAATTTAGCTAAGCCCAGCAGTCTGAAACTCAGGATAGAGAACTAGCCTTGAAATCTTTCATACCCAGTCTAGCCTTCTGAGATTTTTCCCTCCCCTAGTATTTATTTAATGAAACTCTCATTTGACACTTCTCAGAAGTGTTTTTATGTGGTAATTTAACTTTTCAGGTACATCATTTGTAATTTTCTTGATTATGGGAAACATGCCTTAAAGCTTTTTGAATCCCCAGGTCCTCCCACCCCTATCTGCCAAGACATCATAGTGCCATAAGCCCAGCAGGCCAGGGATTGGAAATTTCCCAAAGTAGTGTGCCAAGTTCCTTACCCATTTCATTTGGCCTGCCTAGAAAAATGGTAGATGAAGCATGAAAACTTATTTCTGAGGACAAAAGGAGAGAAAGGAAGATATGGCAATTACAATTATAAGTAGAATTATGGATTTAGAACTAGAAAGGATTTTAGAGGTCACTTGGTTCAACTCTTTCATTTTACAAGTAAAGAAACTAAGGCTCATAAAGTTTTAAGTGAGTTGTCACATTTACATGGTAAAAAATCAGTATTTGAATCCAGGTGCTATAATTCTAATTCTTTCATGCTTTCCAGTTTTCCATAGGATAGGTTTATTGATTTTTAATCAATTTTTAATGTCTTTCCTTCTTTATCTCATAATAATTTCTTGGTCTCCTCACTGCCACTGAACTTTTGCTAATAACAGAAAATAGAAAAGCAAAAACCTATGGGCAAAGCAACTCCATCTCACAACATATATGGAATACCATGCCCATGGTGCCTTACTTCTCTATTGAGAGATATGAAATATATATTTTAATAATCTCTGAGATCACACTTAATTGATCCTTGAAATAGTCAGTGGGAACTTAAATTGTTTCCAGATTTTTAAATTTTTAGTTTGATTATTTTTAATAATAGCTTTTTATTTTCAAAGTACTTATAAAGACAGTTTTCAACATTCACCCTTGCAAAACCTTGTATTCCAAATCTTTCTTACTCCTTCCCCCCTCCTTCCCCTCCTAGATAGCAAGTACTCCAATATATGTTAAACATGTGCAATTCTTCTATACATATTCCCATATTTATTATTCTGCACAAGAAAAATAAGATCAAAAAAGGAAAAAAAATATGAGAAAAAAGCAAGCAAACAACAATGGAAAGGTGAAAATACTATATTATGATCCACATTCAGTCCCCACAGTCCTTGTTCTGGATGTAGATAGCTCTCTCCATTGTCTATTGGGATTGGCCTGAATGTCCTTATTGTTGAAAAGAGCCACATCCATCAGAGTTGATCATCATATAATTTTGTTGTTGCTGTGGGCAGTGTTCACTTGTTTCTGATCACTTCACTTAGCATCAGTTCATGGAAGTCTCTTCAGGTCTCTCTGAAATCATCCTCCTGATCCTTTCTTATAGAACAATAATATTCCATAACATTCATATTACCATAATTTATTCAGCCATTCTCCAACTGACGGACATCCATTGAGTTTCCAGTTTCTAGCCCCTACACAAAGGACTGCTACAGACATTTTTGCACATATGGGTCCCTTTCCCTCCTTTATGATCTCTTTGGGTTATGAATCCAGTAGAAACACTGCTGGGTCAAAGGATATGCACATTTTGATAGCCCTTTGGGCCCAATTCCAAATTGCTCTCCAGAATGGTTGCTTCAGTTCACAACTTCATCAACAATGTATTAGTGTCCCAATTTTCTCACATCCTCTCCAACATTTATCATATCTTTTCTTGTCATCTTAGACAATCTGAGAGGTGTGAAGTGATACCTCAAAGTTGTCTTAATTTGCATATGTCTAATCAATAGTGATTTAGAGCATTTTTCATATGACTAGAAATGGCTTTAATTTCTTCATTTGAAAATTGTCTCTTCATATCCTTTGAACATTTATCAATTAAAGAATGACTTGTATTCTTACAAATTTGAGTCAGTTCTCTATATATTTTAGAAATGAGGCCTTTATCAAAACCCTTGGATGTAAAAAATTTTTTTTCTCAGTTTTCTGCTTCCGTCCCAATCTTGTCTGCATTGGTTTTGTTTGTTCAAAGCCTTTTTAAATCAATATAATCAAAATCATTCATTTGCATTTCATAATGTACTCTTGTTCTTCTTTGGCCATTGAAATTCTTGACCTTTTTTCTTCCAGATAAATTTGTTTTTATTTTTTTTTTTAGTTCTGTAAAGTAATTCTTCTATATTTTTGTGCTCTCAAGAAATGCTGCTATAAATATAATTTGTCTAAATATAAATACACCTTCCTGTCTTTGACCTGCTTGGGGTAAATGAACAATAGGGGGATCAACTAATCCTTAGTAAATTGTTATTAAGAGACTATTATGTACCAAGTACTATATGAAATTCTGTGATAGAAAAAGAGGCAAAAGACCTGACCCTCAAAGAGCTTATAATCTAATAGAAGACACAACATGTAAGCAAATATGTTAAAGAAAAAAAACAAGCTATATAAAGGATAAATAAAAATAATTAAGGCACTAGAAGAGAAGAGAAAGTACTAGAATTGAGAGGAATTTGGGAAAGTTTCCTATAGAAGGATGGATATTGGTTGGAAGTAAAAGGAAACTAGGGAGGTTGACAGTCAGATTGGAAAAGGAAGACCATTCCAGGAATGGGGTATAGCCAGAGAAAATGCTTGGATTACAGCATCAAAGCTTATGGATAGTTTAATAATTTCTCTCACATGATTCCACATTGTTTTCTAGAATGGCAAAGAATACAGCTCCACCAATAGTGTATTCACATACCTGTCCTCATATAATTCTATTAATAATGACTTTTTTATCTTTTAAGGAAAGTCATAGACAGAAGCTCTTCATCACAGTGGGAGAAGGATAGATGTCACATTATCTGATCCGTGTGCTATTGAGAAGCAGACTCATGCCCATGAGTCAAAGAGAAGCTCAAAAAGTATTTGTTGAATGCATAACTGAATCCCATGATTCAGATTACTCTCGGAATTCATGATTTGAGATATTATGAAAAAAAGGTAGCCCCTACCTTGTTCATTATTAACCAGATAAAAAGCTAAAATCCAATCATGGAATTTTTATTACCACCTGAGCTTTGCAAAGCCAAAAGAACATTTGATTTTCTGAATAGAAGCTGTCAGCGAGTCAGATTATCTACAAGAAAATTTTCTTTTTTCCCTTTTAAACCTAGTCATGTGATCCAACTCAATAGAGAACAAGTGTGGAATCTCAGAGAAATTTCATAATTATTCCCAGTAATTTATATGCCACTTTAATATTCTCAGTCATTAGTCATGTTTCTCAAACTTTTTAAAGGAATGACTGAACTTTTATCAAAGCTGTTTTCCCTTATATAATGTTAATCTACGCCTTTGATAGCCTAAACATGAGGAAGTTAAAGAGGTCTTGTCTTTTACAGTACATTGGCAATGTCATTTGCCAATTTGGGGTGTGTGTGTGTGTGTGTGTGTGTGTGTGTGTGCCCTGCATAGACAACTAGATGAGGCAATGGATAGAGCTTTGGGTCTGAAGCCAAGAAGATTCATCTTCATGAGTTCCAGTTCAGTCCCAGACACTTACTAGCTGTATGACCCTCAGAGAGTCATTTAGTTTTGTTAGCCTCAGTTTTCTCCATCTGTAACATTAGGTAGAGAAGGAAATGACAAGCCACTACAGTATTTTTTTTAATCAACAAAACTCCAAATAGGGTAAGGAAGAGTCAGACACGACTGAAATGTCTGAACAACACTACATGTAAAAAGAAAATTCTTCTGTAGTAGCATTCTAAATTATATTATCCCATACTAGTTAAATGTAAACAAATAAAAATCCTCTAATTATGAGGTTATAAATTAATTTAAAATCTTCAAAGGTTTTAAATTTATCAAAATTTTCAGTGTCAAAATTAAGCATTTATTAAATGACTATTATATATCAGGTGCTTTATAAATATTATCTCTTTTGATTCTCAAAACAAACTTGGAATAGAGATATTATTATCCTCACCTTACTTCTGGGGAAACTGAGGCAGAAAGCCATTAAGTGAATTGTCCAGGGTCACACAGCTAATAAATATCTAGGACTTGGTTGAGCTTCAATGCTCTAACCTATGTGCCACCTAGCTATCTATAGGATTATCTCTTTGACAGATTAGTCATTGTATTCCATAATCAATTCTTGGATAGTTTAAACATCTACAAAATAATTGAAGAAGTGGATTAGATCATTTGACAAAATTGCTTTTTTTTTCCTGGTGATGGGAAAGAACTCTTATGAAATTCTGATTAGTAGCCCAGATTTTAAATTTATACTACTGTGGTTACTATTATAAATAATTTAGTTCATTAAAATAAAGTGTTTACATAATATAATCTATTATAACTGTTCAGGCATATTATATACTTACATATATGTCTGTATATTTTCCTCAGTATGATATGTCTTTTATACTTATGGACAAAATGGATTATAACTTTCTTCTCTTTTCCTCTAACCTGACTCAGCAGTGTGAGCATGTGGAGGAGATGTGGAATATGAGAAGGGAGTGTTATTTATATCACACTAAGTTCAATATCTGAGTTACTTGCACTACAATGAAAAAATTTATAAATGAACAAATGAATGAAAAATCATTTACTAAGTGGTTGTTCTGTGCTAATTTTATGTAACACTTTGAATATATCCACACCAGGAAAGAATACAGTGGAACTATGACTTTCCTTAATCTAGACACAAGACTTCTATCAAGATCTAGTAGATCTTTTCACAGCCATCTTCAGTCATCTTGGTCTCTATTTGGCCACTTGATCCAGATGGCTCTGGAAGGGAAAGTGAAGCAGGTGACCTTGTGCAGCCTCCCTCAATCAAATCCAATTCACTTGCCCTTCATGGCATCACCTCCCTGATGTCATGGTCCTCCTTGGGAACAAAGGACAAACAACAGCAATCAAAACTATATCACACTCATAACGAATTTTAAGTCTACTAAAAGCTCCAAGTCAAATTTTCTTAAACTTTTTTTGGTATCATAGACCCTTTAGGCGGTTTGGTGAAGTCTAAAAATCCTTCTCAAAATGATGACTTCAAATGTATAAAATACATACAATTACAAATTAATAAGTTATACTGACATAAAATCATCAAAAATTGTAAAGGAAACAAGTTCTTAAATTCCAGTTAAGAATCCATACTTTAGGTTTCCACTACAGTCATTAATAAACATTTTTCAAGGTTGCAAACATCCATTAGTTTTCTTGACTTTCACAAGTTTGCCAGCAGGGGCATAAATTCAACATCTATTTTTTATATTTTAAAAATTATGTTCAAAATCTAAGTCTTGTCAGGGAAGGAGTAAATGGAGAGATAGGGTGAGATAGCTGATTAACCTAGGCTAGAAATGAGTAGATGGAGTCAACATCCTGAGGTAAAAAGCATGAGGTGCCAAGACAAGACTTGTTCTGGAGAGTAAGCAGCAAGTCATTCCAAAGGCAAAATCATAAGATCCTGAAGTAATGAATACAAAAGAACAGCAAGTGACATGAATGTAGTCTGAATCCAGGAGCAAAAGGTCCAAAGCTGGGAAAGGGAGGAAGTGGAAAGCTAATCACACAGAACAAGGACAGTAAAACATCATGATGTAGAAAGAAAGCCAAGACTTGACACTATTTTTTTACACAAATAACAATCAACTAGAGGCATTCTTTGAGCATGCTAGCCATACCTCTCTCCATTCAACTGAAGGTAAGTCTATCTCCCATTGACTAACACTAGACTCTTGATTTTTCTTTTGCCTTGTTAACAGTTCCTTCCCTATCAATTTCATTAACACATGGTCTTTTTCACTAAAGTTGAGGTTCTCTAAGCTTCTTCCCTTAAAACAGAATAGAATAGAAGAAACATTTATTATATAACTCATGACCAGGTCCCTCTGTATCTTAGCTCACAAGCACATATCATTTCAGGGACTGATTGATCAGTCAATAAACAAATATTTTTGAGAATCCCACTATGTTCTAGGCTTTGTGTTGAGTACTGGGGACTTGAAGAAAAAGACAGCTCCTGCCTCCAAGGAGATTACAATCTAAAAAGGGAGAAAACAAACAAATGAATAGATAAAAACGAGCTATTTAGCAGGATAAATACAATATAATTAGCAGGGCAAAGGGTCCTAATAGAACATAAGAAAGAAATCAGGGAAGCCAATAGGTGGAACCCAATAAGGAGGACTGAGAGATAAAGCATTTTATTCGTGAAATAGCAAGGAGGCCAGAGTCACTGAATGAAAGAGTATGTTATGGGAAGGAAGAAGTAAGAATACAGAAAAGTAGGAAGGAGACTAGATTATGAAGGGCTTTGAAGGCCAAATAGAGCCTTTTACATTTGATTCTGGAAACAATAGGGTCAAGTGTCAATGTCTGAGGAAGTGGAGTTGAATGAAAAGATCATTGGATTTGGCAATTAAAAGATCGTTAGTAACTTTGCAGAGAGGACTTTTGGTGGAATAATGATGTTGGAAATAGGACTATAAGGGATTAAACAAAAGTGAGAGGAAAGAAGAGGGAGATAGAAAATGGAGCCTTTAAAAATTTAGCCAACAGAAAGGGAGAAAGTATTTCACTCCATGGGAAATACATAGAATGAATGCAAGGGGCTCACAGAAGGCCATAAACAAAACCAGAAAATAATTAGACAGAGTGGTTCTCCTCAAAAGGAGTGATAATTCATAGTAACAAGTTTATGTAATGATCATCTCTGAAGAACTTGGCTCTTTTCAACAATGAGGTGATTCAGAGCAGTCCAATCAACATCCACATCCAGAGAGAGAACCATGGAGACTGAATGTGAATCAAAACATAGTATTTTCACCTTTTTTGGTTGTTGTTGTTTGTTTACTTGGTTATTTCATTTGTTTTTCATGTTTTTTCCCTTTTGATCTGATTTTTTTGCATGGTATGATAAATTTGGGAATATATTTAGAATTGCAGATGTTTAATCTATATCAGATTGCTTGTTGTCTTGGGGAAGGAGGAGGGGGGAGGAGAGGGAAAAAATTTGAAACCCAAGGTTTTATGAAGGTGAATGCTAAAAACTATCTTTGCATGTATTTAGGAAAATAAAATACTATTTTAAAAAAGAAGTGGTGATTAAGGCTGCTATTAGGGCAAAACTCTGACATTCTGGGGAATCCTTAGATCTTCCAAAGAGTGATATATGTGTGTGTGTGTGTGTGTGTGTGTGTGTGTGTGTGTGTATCATGCTTTGTATATGCATATGTACATATATATATATATACATATATATATATATAACATTTATTTTAAAAATAATTAAATAAAAATTTTAAAAATTCAAGTTCCAAATTCTCTCCCTCTTACTTTCCTCTTCCCCATCCACTGAGAAGGGAAGAAAGACATATAATACTGATTATACATGTGAAATCATTCAAAACATATTTTCAAATTAGTCATATTGTAAAAAAAACCAATCAAGAAAAGTAAAGGAAGTAAAAATAAATCATACTTTAATCTACACTCAGACTCCATCAATTCTCTCTCTAGGTGGTGGTAGTGATGGTGGATCATAAGTCCTTCAGAATTGTCTTAGATCATTGTACAGAGTAGCTAAGTCATTCACAATTGATCACACACAACATTGCTGATGCTGTATACAGTGTTCTCCTGGTTATTTTCACTTCATTTTTCATCAGCTCATATAAGTCTTCCTAGGTTTTTCTGAAAACATCCTGCTTTTTATAGCACAATAGTACTCCATCACAATCATATATCACAATTTATCCAACCATTTCCCAAATTATAAACATCCCCTTCATTCTAATTCTTTGCCACTACAAAAAGAACTATTACAAGCATTTTTGTATATGTAAGTACTATTACTTTTTCTTTGATCTCTTTGGGATATAGACCTTGCTATGGTATTGTTGAGTCAAAGGGTATGCATAATTTTATAGCTCTTTGGACATAGTTCCAAATTGTTCTCCAACAGTGTTCCATTTTTTTTTATATCCCCTCCAGTATTTATCATTTTCGTTTTCTGTCATGTTAGTCAGTCTGATGGGTGTGAGGTAATACCTCAGAGTTATTTTAGCTTGCATTTCTCTAATCAATAGTGCTGTATTTTTTCATATGATTATAGATACCTTTGATTGCTTTTTCTGAAAACTGCCTGTTCATATCTTTTGACTATTTATCAATTGAGGAATGACTGTATTTTTATAAATCTGAATATTTCCTATATATTTGAGAAATGAAACTTTTTCAGAGAAACTTATTGCAAATTCTCCCCTCACCCACCCAATTTCCTGCTTTCATTTTAATCTTGTCTACTTTGGTTGTGGGATACTTATATATCTCTCTCTAAAACTTGCAGTATCTCTTGTGGTTTGGTCTTACAGAAGACCAGCACATGTTTAGGCTGCTAAATTGGCAACCCTTCTTCCCATCATACCTATTCTATGCAAATAACCCAGTATAGGAAGGAGGAGAAAGGCTTCTCAATCTTTCCCCAGATGCCTTCCAGATGCAGAAACCATGTGGATGATCTTCCCTCTTTCTTCAAAAGTTAAAATACTCAAAATACTTTCTTCTCTCTTTAGAAGGTCCAACCTCTGAAATCCTTTCTCTCCTTTAAGAGGGTTCCTTTCCCTCCTTTAAGAATTCTTTGGGATACAACCCCAATAGAGCCACTGCTGGATCAAATGGAATGCACAGTTTGATAGCCTTTTGGGCATAGTTCCAACTTGAGAGTTGCAGTTGCCATCTTACTAAGGTGCTAGTGAGCAGGCTAATTCTCTATATGGGGAGAAATATGCTCAGGCACTTGACTGGAAGAACTCTTCTGGGGTACCAACATTATAACACTCCAATCACTCCAGCATTTTGGTGATCATGAGTTCTGTCTCTCTCCAGTCCCATTCGGATAGAACTTGGTTGCACTGCCTCCTGGAACTGCTAGATGAGCATCTCATTCCCCCTCAGAATCATAAAATCCAAATATCTCATAGGATCATGTGGCAAATTCCCAATATCTTGCTCTTTCCCTCCAGTCCCATCCAGTTCATGCCTCTAGTGCCTTCACTGGTGCTCTCATGGTTGGAAGAATGACATTGAATTTTTTTTTCTTTCTTTCTTTCTTTCTTTCTTTCTTTCTTTCTTTCTTTCTTT
>JAJPUD010000771.1:78016-91351 GCA_023553655.1 Myrmecobius fasciatus | reverse complement strand
TTTCTTTCTTTCTTTCTTTCTTTCTTTCTTTCTTTCTTTCTTTCTTTTTCTTTTTCTTTTCTTTTTCTTTTTCTTTTCTTTTCTTTTTCTTTCTTTCTTTTCTTTTCTTTTCTTTTTTTTATTTTTTTGGTGGTAGGCTGCTCCGGAAATAGTTTTTTCTCTAAGAATCCTAATCCTAAACTCTGGAACTTGGTTTTATTACAGAAAACATCTTAAGATTGACAGTACTATGTAATATGTAATAAGCCTGCATTCCAGGAATAAATTATATATATATGCATATATATAATTATTCTATATATCTATATATATATATATACATGTGTGTATAAATATATGTGTATATATATATATATATATATACCACGCCTATTTATTTTTAATAGTAGACATTTCTGAGGCAGAGGGGGCAAGGAAAAAAGGGGGAAGAATATTTTCAAGATAACTTTGCTGTATATTTAAAAGGAGTAGCAAGTTTGTACATAGTGAATTTGCAATTTCATGTGCAATCATCTTTTTTTTAATTGTGCTATTATGAAAATACTCATTTTATACCACAAACTCTACACAGGAAATTGTGGCTCAGGCTGTATGTATACTACTTCTTTCTCAGACCACACATCCAATCACGTGTTTAAACAAGATTCTTTTGCTAAAATGCAGGGTGCAGGAGACTGAATCCCTACTAGAATACTGCCATGGCCAGTAACATGCCATGAAAGAACTCTCAGGAACTCTCTTTATAGACTGAGTGGACAAAAATATGCCATATGATATATATGCCTCTGCAACAAGTGATCATTAACTGTCCTGTGGGGGATTGGGAACAGGGAGTGAAATCACCATCCTTCCTTGCCATACTCAGGATTTCAGGGGACTAAGGGATCCAAGTAGATGAAAATTAAATAAGTATAAAAAACTGGGCAAAGAGAATTAGATTTAAAGTCAAATCCTGTCTTTTCCACTAACACCTATGTGACCACAGAGAAATCACTTCATGTGACTTTCTGCTCTTCACAATCTAGCCAGATTATGCTTCCAAGTAAATTGGATATTTATCCCTTTCACGAATTCCATTGTGCAGGCAGAATCAGCGGTTCTCCGTAACAGCATTCTATCTTTGCACAAAATGCTTTGAATATGCTCAGGTCTCATCTCACCAGAGATTGCTTGGAATCACTGGTTTATTTCAAATGCCATCTTTGGCCAGACAGTTTCTTGATGCCCCAGTTATTAGAGCCTTCACTCCAAATTACTTTGCATTTTGTAGAAATGTTGTCTTTTTGAATATGAATGGAAATATACACACACACAAGTCACAGGTACCTACTAATATACACATGGGATTCAGAGATATTAGCATTCACACGTGGTAATTCAGGCAGTCAATATGTACAAAGAATACCAGCCTATATTTTTGCCTGGAGAAAGTTCTTCAAATCTTGTCTGTGTTTCTTGGTAACTCATCCAAGTCATGTTAGTTTGATTCTTTACCTGTGAAGATAAAGATTGGATGGTTGTATTTCTGCCCTTATTTGCAAATGAATTCTTTAAGATTTGCAGAAGTATTTTATGGAGGAGTAGGGGAAATAGACAATAGAAACAAAAGTCAGACATGACATTATTCTCATTTTCATAAATGCCTCTCCCAGTAGGAGAAATCATGAAAGTAGGTCAGAGCATATGTTGTGAGCAAAGTACTAGTTTGTGGGAAATTCCAAAGGAAAAACAGGAATTAAAAAAAATGAACTTTTAAAGAGTTTACCATTTATTGCACATAAATAATAACAAGAAGAAGAATCCCAACAAAAAGATTAGACAAAACATTTATGACATTTTAAGTTTTGCAAAGTACTTTACTTATATTACTTTATTGGATCCCTATAATAACCCACTGAGGTAGATACCATTATTATTCCCATTTTGCAGATGAGGAAATTGAGATTCAGAGATATTAATTGTCTTGCCCCTGTCCCCACATCTAATGTCTTCCCACTTCCAAGTTTAGCACTCTATTTACTTCCTCACTTTTATGAAAACTTTTATAATGAAATTTATAATCAAATGTGAATATATTATAAATTGAGCGAAGTACTGATGGAATATATTATTATTGAAAATTTTATTCTTGATGGACTCAATGAAAATTAAAGCATATTTTCATCATTTTTCTTGCTTTTTTAAACAACTTGGCTAATGTGGAAATGTTTTACATGACTTTATATGTAATTGGGTATCTTATTTCTTACCTTCTCTATGGGTAGGGGAGGGGATGGAGGGAAGGAGAGAATTTGTAATTGAAAATAGAAATACAAACACTTTTAAAAGAAATTTTACTCTTCATATTCCATTTTCTTCATCTTTATTTTCCTACATTGTCCCTAATCAATACTTGATAAAAATCTCTTAAGTCAAATTGCCTTTGGAGATCAGGGCTGTTTTCTTGTTGTTTGTTTGTTTACACTAAGTACCATAGACACTATCACAACATCCCTATAAATTCTGTTCTTATTACCAGGATGACTGATTTAATGACACAACTGATGTCATCAGAGATGCCTCTGCCTCAAGACCAAAAGCTGAAACACCACAGTATTCAACGGCAATAAAAGGTAATATTGCATCACAGGGCTTATCTCGGGCATATATATGATTGTAATGTCTCATCCTTTTTTGGTCCAAAGGAAACACCACCAAATAACAGACTTAGAGAGAGGGAGGGGCATCTAGGTGGTACAGTGGCTACAGAGCCAATCCTGGAGTCAAGAAGCATCTTCCGGAGTTCAAGTCTTGTCTTGGGCACTTTTTCGCTGTGTGACTCTGGGAAAATCACTTAACCTGATTTGCCTCAGTTCCCTAATTTGTAAAATGAGCTAGAAAAGGAAGTAGCAAACAACTGTAGTATCTTTACCAAGAAGAAGGGGTCATGAGGAGTCAGACATGATGGAGCAGAAATACAATCACAAGAGAGAAGGAGAAGAGAGAGGAGCAATCATTTAAGAGCCTACTATGTGTCCAGGCTCTGTGCTAGGCATTTTTCGAACATGCTGTCCTTTGAGCATAGATTTGGAGTGCATGGCTATGTCAGAGGCTACGTGTGGTCCAGCCTCTTCATTTTGTGGATCAGAGAGCTGAGACCCAGCCCGGTGAATGATACATGCAAGGTTATAAAGGAGGCAAGATCTGAGACAGGGCCTCACTCTACCTCCAGATTCAGGGCTCATCCCACTGTCTTGAAGCTCTCATGTCTCAAAGTCTGCAGTAGAAATGAAGGAGCTCTTTGATTCTCTCTTTTGATTAAACCTCCTCAGCAACATCATTCATATTCATCAGCCTCCCTGAGTCAGTGAAACATTCCTTTCCAAAAAACTCCCCTTTTCCCGGCACTTTCCTCCCCTTCTTCCCCTTCATGTTCAATGGTCTGAGCTCAGTGTCCACTTTGCAGAGGTTATGGCAAGTGTGGCTGGAGGGAGGGACAGAGTCCATCCTCGCTTCAGCACAGGCAGTCGGCAAGTCCTCAGCATCCATTTTTCCTCATCTCTCATTTTGCTCAAACCCTGCAGTGTTGGACCAGCTCATCTCAGCCTCTGTGAAGCAGTCCCTAATTAAGGAAGGTCTGCGTGTGCCCCGTTTCCCATGGCATCAAGGACATGCTGTTTCTTGATCTGCAGTGGTAGCATTTCCCTTCGTCTCACACTGGAAGGAGCTCTTTGCCTGTTCTCCACAGAGCATCCTATCTGCAAGCAACTTGCGGAAGGGCAGAGAAGGAAGAGGCAAGGATGGGCTCTGGAGGTCCTTCATCCACAGAAGCAATGCCTTTCGGCATGAGTTTCTCTTTACCTTTTCTCCTGCTCTCTCTATCCATTCTGCAGACTGCTTTTCAGTCCATCGAGCATTAACAGAGAAGCTCACCCATCACAGTCTATGGATTTCTTTCCTTTTCCTGCAACAATAGGCTTCCTTTCTGGCTGCCTTTGTAGCCAGTGCAGCTGTCATCTGATCTTTACAGCAGGTCCTATTCTCCTAAAACAAGGACACTGTCAGGTATCAGGCAGTAGAAAAAAGCTATCTCGATTCCCTGTCTGGGACTGTCCTGCAGCAGGGAGTGATAGAGTGTGTTTATCCAGAATGGACTTCACTTTCACACCAATATTCAGGAACTGCAAAATTAGCAGCAATGGCTGCTCCGGAGAGAGATGTCAAGTCCGTCATGCTATGAGTGTTGAGACCACGGTAGCCATCCATTACTGCATGCAAATTCAATTCCCTTCACTTAAGCAAGGTCAAATTGGCTGTTTTAAAATACACACACAAACAGGGCAATGCTATTCGTCCTTTTTTTTTTTTGCAGGAGAAGATTGACAAAGCAGATGGGATAAATTCACCTGTGCATAAATTGTTGGAAGGGGTCTCCACAAGGCTGCTTCCTTAGTCCCACTCCTCAGAAAAAAACAGAAATGTCAAATTATCTGTAGCCATTAGACAAGTAATAATTGGGCATATATAAAGAGAATTAAGCAGGAAGCAAGCCAGTAGGAGAAAGGAGTTGGGATTAATGTTATTGTGTGCATATGCATCTGAGAGACAGTGATGGTAAAATTGGGTGGTGATAATGATCCCCCATTCGGAATTTTCTTGGCAAAGATAATGTTGGTTGGCCATTTCCCTCAGTCCATTTGTCAGATAAAGAAACTGAGGCACACATGATTAAATGACTTAACCAGGATCACATAGTAATAAGTGTCTGAGGCCAGATTTGAATTTAGGAAGGTGAGGCTTCTTGACTTTAGGCCAAAAGCTCTATGCACAATAGTGCTCTATAATAAGTACAATCAAGCAAAACAAATCAAAGCACTGGACATATCTGAAGATGTATATACTGCTTTCTATATCTATCATCTACCTTCTCTACTGAAATCACAGCTCATCTTTAAATTTATCTAAATCCTGAAATCTTTCAAGAGTGTTTTCCTTTTCATTATTGAAGAGCACATAATGATGATACAGAGATTTTAAATTTAGTTACAATTGCATTTTGCTAATTTCAAATCCATCTGTAGCTTTAAAAAAAGTTTTATTGATGGCTTTTGTTTTTAAAGCACACCCATTTCCTGACAGACACAAACTCCCCTATATATACTCACAAAGGAAGCTTCCCTTGCAATTAAGAAAAACCAACTGACCCAGCAATTCTGTCTGTCAGCTTGTGGATTCCTACCCTTTAACTTAGTGATCCCTTCAATGGGCTTATGTCCCAAAGAGATTAAAAAAAAACAGAAAAAAAATTCATTCCAAATATAATTTGTTGTTGTTGTTGTTGAATTTCTTCAGTCATACCTGCCTCTTCATGACCTCTTTTGGAGGTTTTCTTGGCAAAGATCCTGGAGTGGTTTGCCATTTCCTTCTCTAGCTCATTTCACAGATGAGGAATCTAAGAGTTACATGACTTCTGAAATCCCCTGATCCTATCTCTTCTGAGAAGAGGGAATTGTTTTTATTATCCTTTCTCTGGAAACAATATTGGCCATTGACTTTAATTTGAGTTTAACTGTGTTTTTTAATTCACATCACCCTAATCATTATGTAGATTCTTCTCCTTTGCTCACTCTACATCCGTATATACAAGTGTTCCCATGTTTACCTCTATTCTTCAATTCTTTATTGCTTAGAGTACAATGATACTCAAAAATATTAATATAGTGTGATCACAAGGCCACATCTGGAAGGGATTTTAGAGGCCATTTAATCTAACCCCAACATTCAGAAGAGGAGGAAATTGAGGTAGAAAGATTAGGTAATTTCCCTAGTGTCACAAAAGAAATAAAAGAATTGAGATATAAATCCAGGTCCTATGATTCTAGAGTCAGTGATATTTCTTTTTTATCATTGACTTCCACACAATGCTTAACCATTTTCAATAATACTCACCCACTTTCTTCCTAGTGATTTCCTATCATAAAAACACTACTATCGCATTTAGAATAGGTGGCACAGTGGATGAATCATTGAATTTGGAATCAAGAAGACTCAACTTCATGAGTTCAAATCCATTCTCAGACTCTTAATAACTGTGTGAACCTGGACAAGTTACTTAACCTTGTCTGCCTCAGTTTCTTCATTTATAAAATGAGCTAGAGAAGTAAATGGCAAACCACTCCAGGATCTTTGCCAAGAAAACTTGCAAAAGGTATAATGAAGAGTTGGGGATGACTAAAGCAATTCAACAGTAACAACAACAAATTATATTTAGAACATGAGAGGTTTTTTTTTTTTTTCTATTTTGAGCTTCTTGGGAAATGAACCCATTAAAGGGATTACTAAGTTAAAAGTATGAATAATTTAGTGACTTTCATAATTTTAAATTGTTTTCCAGATAGGCTAGACCAATTCAGAGTTCCACCCACAATGAAAGGGTGCCTAACTTTCTGCAACTCCTTACACATTGACTATTTCTGTCTTAGCATCTTTGCCAATTGACTGAGTGTGACATGGAAATTCAGTTATTTTAATTTAAATGAGTGAGTTAAGTTATTTTCAATGGTTTTAAATAGTGTACATTTTTATTTTTGGAAACTATTCAAATCCTTTAACCATTTATCTCTTGGGGGCATCTTAAAACTTAGAATGGTTCATCATGTTATTACCACCACAAAATAACACTTTATTGTATATAGGTTTTTTCTTTCATTTTCAAAGGGGCCCTCTTATTCCAACTCTAAAATCTAATCCATTGAACCACCCAACTGCTTAGCAGATAAAAATAATAATTTTGAATTATTTAAAATTTGCAGAACATTTCAAAATTATTATTTTAAGTGAGAAAGAAAAGGAAAACTCAAATTATAAAATAAGGGAGAATTCCCTGGTAAAATCTTGTATAGTCTAATAAAGCCCTAGGAACTAATCTAGACATTTACAATACCAGAAAAGATCCTGAAAGGCATAGTAGAAGCAACAGATTAACATTTTCATAGACATTAGACTTAATATGTTCTACTTCTTATTTCACAATTATTAGTAAACACAGAATCCCCCAATAAACATTTGTTAATATGATTCATTTACGTCATTTTATACTCAGTGTGAAAAATGGATCTCTGTGTAATTTTAAAGTAATTAAGAGAGCAAATTCATTTACTTATTTAAAAAAAATAGACAGCATTGTGACTTTATTATATTTCATATATTATTAAATATATTATATTTATTTTATTATATAACAAGCTATATTATATTATACATTATATGTAATATATATTATATTTTATTCAAACCAGGAGTAATTAATTACTCTCAATCATTTGTTTCCCTTTATTTCCATAGTTTTTTTTTAATTAAAGCTTTTTATCTGCAAAACATATACATGGGTAATTTTTCAACAGTGACCCTTGCAAAACCTTCTGTTCCAAATTTTCCCCTCCTTTCCTCCATCCCTTTCCCTAGATGGCAGATAGTCCATACATGTTAAATATGTTACAATATATGTTAAATCCAATATATGTATGAATATTTATACAGTTATCTTGCTGCACAAGAAAAATCAGATCAAAGTAGGAAAAAAAAACTGAGAAAGAAAACAAAATAGAAACAAACAACAACAGAGAGAGTGAGAATGCTATGTTGTGGTCCACACTCAGATTCCACAGGCCTCTCTCTGGGTGTATATGGCTCTCTTCATCACTGAATAATTGGAACTTGTTTGAATCATCTTATTGTTGAAGAGAATCATGTCCATCAGAATTGATCATCATATAGTCTTGCTATTGCCATGTATAATGATCTCCTGGTTCTGCTCATGTCACTTAGCATCCTTTCATTTTTCCAGTCTTTCCAGGCTTCTCTGAAATCATCCTCCTGATCCTTTCTTACAGAACAATAATATTCCATAGCATTCATATACCATTTTCTGACTAAAATCTATTTTTCTACTTAAAATTTTTTTATTTCCACTTATTTTACCATTCACTATCACTCAACTAGGTGAACAACATTGGATTGTTCTTTGATCCTTCCATTTCCTTCATCCAAATAGCCAACATTCTAGCGGCAGACAAATCCTACTGATTTTATTTCCAAAAGAACTCTCAAATCTATCCTGTGCTTGCCACTACTATTGCTGACTGAATAATTTAGGTCCTAATTCATTACCTTTCATGTGAACTTCCACAGAAACTGTTCTCTAGGTCTCAGGTTTCTTCATTCTCCAGGATGCATCCTTCATACTATGTCAAAATAATTGAACAAAACTGATTATGTCATTATCTTGCCCAAAAAAATATCCATTGTTCTCTGCTGCCACAAAATAAACAAACAAGTAAACAAACAAAATTTCAATCTGGTATTCAAGGTTTTCCATAGATTGTTTTCAAATTACTTTTCCAACCTTATTATATACAGTTCCCATTCATTCAATGTTATAACAATAAACAAATTATAATGATAATAATGATAGCATTTATATAGTACTTTGAGGTTTGCAAAGTCACAAATTTTTAAAATATCAAACGATGCAAAATTTTATTTATAAAATAATTAAAATTATTTTACTACAAAATTTATAACTAATATATAAATTGCAAAACCTTATACGGTAACATAAATTTATAATTATTAAAATTAATTAAAATTATAAAACATTAATACTTTTATTTCCTTCATTTTACACATGAAGAAACTAAAGCAGACAATACAGAATTACATAGTAATTGTCAGAACACAAGATTTAAACTCAGGTTTTCTAGATTCTTGACTAGGATTCTAACTACTGTGCAACTTTGTCACCAAACTAATAGTTAGGCCTTGTCATCAACCACCTTCTTTGCCTGCACACATTTATACACACATTTACTCATCTTTGGGATGGTCAGTCTCCCCATTTCCTCTTAATGAAATCTTTCTCATATTTAATAAGCTTCATAGGTATGACTACCTTCACAGGAGTCATCTGCTTTCTTGATCTCCCAGTTCAAAGAACCTCACTCCTTTTAGAGAACTCTTATGTGGTTTTTGTCATTTTAATTTGCATTATGTTGATTTGGGTACATGGCTCACCCTGCTATTAAATTGTAAGCTTCTTGAGAATTGGAACTGTATTTTTCATCTTTGTATTTCTATTAGTCACTAGTTAGCCCTGGCAGAGACACTAATAAAGGCTTATAAAATTGAATTTTATATTAATTTTGTTTTTACAAAATCAAGAGCATCAAAGGCTCCTATAAATGTGACCCTAATTAAGCCCATACCCCTGAGTAGGAAGATGTCTAAAACCTTCCCTGAAAATGTTTATAACCATGAATAAACTAACCACAGAAGGAGCAAGTATTTTTTCTTTCTATTCCCTACTAATAATTTAAAGCCAACCATATAAATGAATGAATTAACCATATTTTGACACCAAGATACATGAATATGTCACATGCTCCATATGCTCCAGGATTTTTTAAACTTCATAAATAAAGATCTCATACCTCTACCTTGAAGTCCCATCAAATCATGCTATGCGGTTTTTGGTCTCTTAGTTTAAATAAATACATAATTAATTTAAGAAGTCTGTGAAGATTTAATAATGGGGAAGTACCCACAGATTGGGGCAGCTAGATGGCAAAGTGGACAGAGTATCAGGCCTGAGTTTGAATTTAGCCTTAGATACTTAGCAGCAGCATGATTCTGGGCAAGTCACTTAATCCTATTTCCCTCTTTTTCCTCATCTGTAAAATTAGCTAAAGAAGGAAATGGCAAAGTATTGTAGTATCTTTGCAAAGAAAATTCAAAATGGGATCACAGAGAATTGTACATCACTGAAAAATGACTGAACAACAGCATCCATAGTTTAGTGATATAATATATATGTATATATATATGTGTGTGTGTATATATATACGTATATATGCATATATACATATATATATAATGACTTGGAAACCTAAGACTTAATATCTGTCCCACAAGAGCTTATAAAACATCTCTTATGGCTATACACCTCACTTCATACCATAAACACAAGGACAAATATTAAAATTGATCCCTGCACTCAGGGAACTTATATTCTTTTAAAGTTTATGATATGCAAATAGATTTTCCTTAATTTTCAATGTCATACATTTGCAGTGCCTCTGTCAACAGAAGGACATTTTTCTTTGAAATTACCTCTAAAACTCAAGTGATTAAAATATCCTGTGCTCTTATGAACATAATACACTCCACTTTTTAGGTTCTATAAATGGTTTAAATGACTTGATTCAATGTAATTTTTATAAACATGCTAGGTTGAATAAGGTTTGCAGTTGATTCTTAATTTAAAAAAAAGATATCCATTATTTTGATTGTAATCAGAGTTTTTTTCAAGGACATAGTCAGAAAACCCTGTGATATACAACATTAAAAATTTCTTATTAGTGTTCAGCTAAATTTTCAAGTTATTCTCACTCTTCTTGCAGTTACTAGACCAAGTCAAAAGACAACATCATTTATGTATGAAGATGACACTATTGATACACATTCTTTGAGCCCTGTGTCTGGTTCTTTTTCTATTCATTATTATTATTTCATTCACAATTCCCCATTGTGAGCAAAAGCAAACCTTTATAAGTTTGACATGCAGGCTTAAAAGGGCAGTCTGAGAACATGACATAGAAAAATTGTAGGTTTTGGTTTTGTTATTATTTATTCCGCTATTTCTGTTCCATGTTAATTGGCTTATAATTAAACCTATGACCTTGCTCTCATTAATGGCATGTTCTAACTAGCTAAGATGAAAATGTCATTTTACATTATTCAAATCATTGAAAACACTGGCTCACAAAGCATTACTTATAATTCCTAAGAAATGGCTTGGGTAAAAGACTCAATTATACTGCTTTTTTAAATCATTTACTTGTTTCCAAAATGACCAAAAAAGTCAATGTTTATTGTTTATGTCTTGGTACTGGTCTTCTCTGCCACCATATTAGCTTTTTATGGTCAATTTTTTTTTTAATTTACTCATTTTCTTAGCCTTTTTCTTCACTTTGAATTTTATGTGAAAGTTGAGTTATGTCCCTCTGGGAGTGGTGTGGTGTTGTGCTAAGCTTCAAGATTTTTTTTTTTTTTTGGTGATGAACTAATGCAAAGTAAGTGACCAGAACCAGGAAAATACTGCTCACAGTAGCAATAATAACAATAATGTTGCATCAACTATTAATGACAACTATTTTCTGCAATACACCAATCCAAGACAATGCAAAAGAACCTGTAATGAAAAATGCTATTCACCTCTAGATAAAGAACTGATGGAGTCTAAATGCAAATTATAGCATATTTTTTAAACTTTATTTTTTGTCTGTTTTTGTTCACAACATGACTAATGTGGAAGTTTGTTTTATGGAACTATACATTTATTACTATCTATATTAAATTGCTTGCCATCTTGGGGGGCAGGTGAAAAGGACGAAGAAAATTTGGAATTCGAAGTTTAAAAAAAGTCTAAAAACTACCAATTTATCATATAAAGTTTTGTAATATAACGTTTTATAAAACTGAGAACAATTTGTATTTTGGGAAGTCCCTTGCATTTTCCTTGCCACAGAGGGAGTCACAGAGATGGTATTGAGCCGGTAAGCAGAAAGATTAGAATCCTTAGACAAGAAGAAAGCTTTACATTCATATGAAAAATGTGGAGTGAAAAACAGCAAATGGAAGTCAAAACTCAGAAAAGCATGGAGAAAAGCTATGGATACATTTTCTACCTTGAGAACTGCAGGCTGTTTAGTGCTAGAGGTTTACACTATAAATTAATGTGGGCACTGAACTGACTCAGTACAAATAAATCTTGGATTAATGAGATAACATTACAGTAGTATTTTATGGTACATAGTTGAGAGGTAATATATAAATAGCAAAATAATTATTATAATTGTACAAAAATCCTCATCTCTCATTGTGCCCATATGTTTATCATCCACAGGCAGTTCATCTTTCAAGTCAATTGAGATTTTAATGAATGTATTCTTTTTAGATAATAGAATATTTGGAATGTTTATTTTGCTTAGCTCAATAAATTAAAATGATTTTAATTTAGATTAAATGTTTGGAAAAGGTTAATACTAGAAGTGAGAAGACCACCTAGAAAACCCACTTGGACAGCCAAGTTATTTTTAGGTCAAATCACTTTAAGATACACTGCTCCTGCTGATTTGGGGATAGGAGATAATGTCAGAGTCTTCTTTTTTTTTCAAAGAAGTTCATGTCAGTAAATCACATTGTCTCTGAGAGTTTTTTTTAATTAATAGGAAAAGTCAAAAAAATTAATAGGAAAAGTCTTGTAATTTTATTTTCTAATTTCTAAGATAAAAATTAATACTTAAAAGAAAAAAAGGATCTTGTGATCCTAATTTTTTCTTTTTTTTTCAATAAAATCCCCAGAGGAGGGCAACAAGTATTTTGACTCCCTGTTAACATTTAAAAGTGTGAAATGTTACCATATTAATCTAGCTCATCATAAGAGTTTACAAAAAAAATTATGCCTGTGTGACATGCATCCCAGGCTACAGCTGAATGTTTAGAACAATTATTGTATGAAATAACAGCAAAACAAGGAAGTCCTTCCTGATAAATTCATCTGGATTAACTTCATTTCTTATCATATTATAACTCATGATCTAGACTAAAACAGACTGAAACTGGGGCCCTGGTCTCTTTGACTTGTTATATCACTAAGATATTACTTATATATGTTTTCTGTCATCTCTAGACTACAGGGTTAGGTTCCCAGGAGATGATCTTTTTCTACAAAGAATTATATTGGAGACTACCTTGAAAATGCTAGTGTGGTGTTATGTATGTGTGTGAAAGAGGGGAGGAGGTAGAGGAGAAGGAGGAAGGGAAAGAGAAGATGGAGTAAAAGGGGGATAAGAAGAGAAAAGAAGAGAAGAGAGGAAAGAGAGAGAGAAACACAGATAGACAGAGAGATACAGAGAAAGAGACATAGAGAAAGAGACAGAGATAAAGATACAGAGACAGAAAAAGAGAGACAGGGAGAGAGAGACAGAGACAAAGAGACAGAGACAGAAAGAGAGACAGGGAGAGAGAAACACAGAGAGAGAGAGAGAGGCAGAGACAGAGACAGAGTCAGAAAGAGAGAGACAGGATGAGAGAGAGACAGAGAGAGACAGAGACAGAGACAAAGAGATAGATACAGAAAGAAAGAGACAGAGACAGACAGAGACAGAGACAGAGACAAAGATACAGAGACAGAAAGAGAGAGACAGGGAGAGAGAGACAAAGAGAGAGACAGAGACAGATAGAAAGAGAAACAGGGAGATAGAGACACACAAACAGAGAGGCAGAAAAAGAGACAGA
>JAJPUD010000771.1:37510-78006 GCA_023553655.1 Myrmecobius fasciatus | reverse complement strand
AGAGACAGAGACAGAGACAAAGAGACAGATACAGAGAGACAGCCAGCCAGCCAGCCAGAGACAGACAGATAGAGACAAAGAGACAGAGACAGAAAGACAGAGAGACAGAGACAGACAGAGAGAGAGCAGAGACAGACAGAGCCAAAGAGACAGAGACAGAGAAACAGAGAGAGACAGAAAGAGAAGGATGGAGAATTAAATGACTACTGATTTATGTTTAAGTTTTCCTTTCATATTTGGTGCTCAAGAACTTTGGTCAATTGGATAAAAGTTCAGGCAGTCACTATGCACAGACCAAACTCACTGTCCTAGTATCTTCTGCCAGGATTAGAGCTGTCCTGTTCCTTGGCCTTTCACTATGGTGGACAGCAGTACTCACCCAGCAAACAAGCATTCATGAAGTGCCTACTATGTGCCAGGCACTTTACATACATTATCTCATTTGATGCTCACAACTTTGTAAAGTAGGTGTGTTTACCCACATTTTACAGCTGGGAAAATTAAAATAGTCAGAGGTTAGAGGACTTGCTCAGGATCACAGCTGGTTGAATTTGACGCCAGTCTTTCTGGCTTTAGAACCAGCACTCTATGCTGCCTGTCTTATTCTAAAGGAAAATTGATAAAGATTTTTGGTGGAAGGTGGAATTTTAGCTAGACTTGAAGGAATTCTCTCTTAAATTGTCTCAGAAACTTTGTTATTACTGACCAACAGATTATTATCTGACAGCCAGCATTGTTTGTGGAACCACAGCAACTCTGGCTCACTTAAATACAATTTATACACAGATTAAATGATCACTTTGAAATCATTTGTTCTCTTCAGAATGAACAACAAAAAAGGTAGCTCATAAACTCAAGAATATACTGAGAATGTGAGGTCAAATGAAACGCAGTGAGAACAGGAAGAACAGGGATTTACTCTTTCCATGTCTAACCACCTCTCCCCACCTTCCTATCACTGCCTTTGGGACTTGCTGGAGTAGCCAAGAATAATAGAATCTTCACTTTTGGGGGTATTGACATGTGTCCTCCTCTTATACTTGCTAGGACAATTTGGCACCCTAAATTTCAAGACAAGGCCCAACTTGACCCATGCTACATTGAGGGAAAGACAATTAACTAGGAGTGAAAAAACAAATGAAGATTTTCAATTATTTTACTTCATCCAGGATAATGTCAAATAGCATATTCTACTTTATTTGGGAAAAAAAGTTTCCTAAGTAAAATGTGCTGCCACCAGCTATGACACAGATTGATGTCTTAAAAGTTCCTGGGAAATCTCTTCTGACAATGACTATTGTTGTTTCCAAGCAGGGGACACCCCACCCCACCAATAAAATGAAGTGGAAAGAATTATTTAGGGAATGTGTTTTTCTTGATGTTAAATGGAAAGTTAGTTATAGTTAAATGATAAATTGATAGTTAAATGGAAAGGAAAGAGAATATGCTAAAAAGACAGCTACTGGATAAATAATTCATCAGAGTATTTTGTGTTGTAAAGATATTTTTCCAGTGAAAAAAGATACGTTTTAAGAGGATCCACAGTAAGTTAGAAAACACCTGTATTGTTTAGATGGGATGTTTCTTCCTAGATACACCCTATCTCCCAAGGTAATTACTTATGTCAAAGTTCTTTGTAAGTGCTAAAGCTTCATTATGTGAGTAACTGTCCATTAAGATTCATATTTGTACAGCCAGAGTCTCTATCCCATAGGGTAGTAATAACTCTATTCATGGATGGGGTAGATTGGTGAGCTGTTAGAGAATTCTAGGGAAATATATTTCTTCAAATATGTCTCCCATTGACCTGATGCAATACCTTTTCACCATTAAAGTATCACTTCTCTGGATTATAAGGCATAATGTTTCCATAAAATCTCCATTAAAATTGAAACTCCATAATCATTATCACACTTATAGTTATAGAACCTCAAAATAGGAAGAAGTCTGAAGGAAGAGGTCCAGCCTACAATATACTTTTCAAGACGTCATTCATCTTCCACTTAAAGAACTTCAATAGAGAGAAACTCTCTATCTCAAGTCCATTTTTAGCTGGCTCTAATAGAACAATTTTCTAATAGGAAGATTATGGAGTCAAAAATCTCCCAAGAGGTAGATAGCAGGCAGAGTCATGGGGCCTTCTGGAATTGGATCATAGTATTCTGTGTTCTGACTAAGGCAGAATATAGAACGATAATATTTCCTTCATTCTGAACATCATTCTTCTACTGGTTCATATTATGAACACAGTATTTTTTTATTGTTTCCATTTCACACAATTGATTCATATTTAACCTGGGTTTAGCCAATAGATCAACAAACATTTATTAAGTGCTTTCTATATGTTAGACTAAATGTTGAAGACACCAAGCAAAAATCAAAACAGCAATAAGAACAACAAAAATCACAGTCCTTAATTTCAATAATCTTACAGTTTAAGAATAGAAAAAATATATGTAGATCAGGATATACAAGATAAATACAGAGCAGATGGAGTAAACCTGAAAGAATATATCTTTAAAACAATCAAGGTTTAATCTAAGGACATTGCTGCCAATTCAAATTTCCCCTTATCCTGCATAGTTTATTGCTTTATGGCAATTATATAACTTTTAATTTATTCTTCTTAAATACCATTATATTCAATTTTCCCATCAAGCTAGCTTTTCAATTATTTTTGGATTACAATTCTGTCACTAAATATGTTAATTCTCTATACCAGCTTCATGTCATTCACAAATTTGAAAGCCTTCATCCAAGTCATGGGGAAAAAATTATTGGAATTGGACCATGACAAGGTTGTTAACACTTCATTAGCAAAAAGTCTTTGGGGCTAGTCATTTAACCAATTCCAAATCTTTGTAACTGTCCATCTTAAAAACCTCCATTTTGTCTTCAAGAACAGTATAAGATTTTCTCAATTTATTTTCTGAATTCTAGACATACTATGGCTAAGATTTTCTATGACTCCACTTTATCATTCCCATGAACTTTACAAACATGAAAATGAAAACAGTCTGGCATGTCTTTTTCTTTTAAAAAAATTAAGATACTTTATTTTCACTTTTTCCATATTACTTTCTTTCCTTTTTGCTTCTCATTCTGGCTGAGTCATTCTTTATAACAAAGAATCTAAAAGAACAAAAAGCCCCACTTCATCAAAACTAACCAACACATCAAAAACAAAAACAAAAACTGATATTAAACCCAATCCTTTACCTCCTACAAAGAAAGCGCATTCTCTTTTTTTTGTTGTTGTTTTAAAGCTTTTTATTTTCAAAGCATATAGACCAACAATTTTTCAACATTAACTCTTGTTTTGTTTTGTTTTTTTTTGCTGAGGCAATTGGGGTTAAGCGACTTGCCCAGGGTCACACAGCTAGGAAGTGTTAATTGCCTGAGGCCAGATTTGAACTCAGGTCCTCCTGACTTCAGAGCTGGTAAACCATCCACTGCATACCTAGCTGCCCTTCAACATTGACTCTTACATAGCCTTGTATTTCAAATTTTCCCCCTTTTCTGCCCTACCCTCTCCGCTAGATGGCAAGCAATCCAATATATGTTATACATGTTAAAATATATGTTAAATCCAATATATGTAAACATGTTTATACAATTATCTTGCTGCATACGAAAAATCAGATAAAAAGGAAAGAAAATGAGTAAAAAAACAAAATGCTAGTGAACAACAACAAAAGGAATGAAAATGCTATGTTGTGGTCCACACTCAGTTCCCATATCCCTCTCTCTGGGTGTTTATGACTTTCTTCATCACTGAACAATTGGAACTGGTCTGAATCATTTTATTGTTGAAGAGAGCCGTGTCCATCAGAATTGATCATCATATAGTATTGTTGTTGCTGCGTATAATGATCTCCTGGTTCTGCTCATTTCACTTAGCATCAGTTCATGCAAGTCTCTCCAGGCCTCTCTGAAATTGTCCTGCTGGTCATTTATTACAGAGCAATAATATTCCATGACATTCATATACCATAATTTATTCAGCCACTCTCCAATTGATGGGCATCCATTCAGTTTCCAGTTTCTAGCCACTACAAAAAGGGCTGCCACAAACATTCTTGCACAGGTGGGTCCCTTTCCTTCCTTTAAGATCTCTTTGGGCTATAGGCCCAGTAGAAACACTGCTGGGTCAAAGGGAAAAAAAGTGCATTCTCAAAATTCTTCTTTGGGGCCAAACTTGACCATTATCATTTCAGAGGAATGTGGTTCAAGTGTTTTGTTAATGTTCTTTCAGTGTACATTGTTGTAGTTAGTTTGCATAAGTTTTTCTGGTTCTTACTTCACTTTCCTTCAGTTAATATAAGTTTTTCCATGTTTTTCCACAGTCATATTACTTTTTCTTATAGCACAATAATATTCCATTATATTCACATTTAACAACTTGTTTACTCATTTCTCAATTGATAAGCAACTACTTTGTTTCTAGGCTTTTCCTTCTATATCCATTTTGTTATATATAGTGCCTTATTTTTTTATCATTGACTCATATATTCATATGTCCAACTGCGAAATCCCTAGATCACATTATATAGATATTCCAATAAATTTCTCCTAATAATTTAAAATTCCTTCCCAAAATGGTTGTACTAGCTTGATCATCAATGTCTTAATAGGTCTGTCTTTCTACAGCACTTCCAAAGTAGATTAGTCCTATCTTTTGTCTTTTTTGTAAAGTAAAACCTCAGTTTTGTTTTAATTTGCATTTTATTGGTAGTAGTGATTTAAGCACTTTCATATTGTTAATAATGCAAGATCTTTAAGAGTGGGGTTTGTGTGTGTGTGTGTGTGTGTGTGTGTGTGTGTGTGTGTGTTGGCGGGGTGGAAAGAACCAGCTTTTGCTTTATATCCTCAGCACTTAGCTTGATTCATAGAAAGTGCTATTATTTGTTGATTGATTGACTCACCCCAAGCTAAATCCGAAATAACAGTGTGACAGGACACAAAGAAGTTAGTGAGATCTTAATATGTATTAATCGAAATATAATATTCAAATTGAGATTCTATGATTTTGATTCTTTTATCCTTATAAACCATTTTAATTAAGGCTAATTCCTATTAAGTAAAATATATTTCATATTCTGTTACATCATTAGTCAATCACTAATCAGCTAGAATATATTAAATATCTATTATGTGCTAGGCACTGTGCATTAAACTCTGGTAGGTACAGAACCAACACTGATAATCCTTGTACTCAAGGAGCTTATATTTGGTTTGAGGAAATCACATGTTCATTAAACATTGTAACTAAATTTTATCAGAAGTCATTCATTCATTATTAACACATTCATATTCATTCATGCAACAAACATTTTTTTAGCATCTCATACCATGAAAACTTCAAAGGGAAGGCAATAAGGGAACCACAAAGAAATCAGAGACACCTGGTCTCAGGTCAGTGAGATGCCATGGATATTGTGCTGGAACTGGAGCTAAGAAGAGCTGAATTTAAATTCTGCCTCACAAACTTACCATCTGTGTGCCTCTAGGCAAGTTGAGCTGTAAGGCTCAGCTCATCCTGTAAGTTGGGGGTAATAATAGACTCTAGCCCACAGGGTTGTTGTGAGGTTCAAATAAAATAACATATAAAGTGCTTTGCAAATTATAAGATCTATATAAATGCTATTATTCTCATAATTATCATTTATGAGGAATATATATATATATATGTTATAGACTTAAACGGAATGACAAAACTCATGCAGAAAACAATTGAAAAACATAAACAAGTATCTGATAATATAACACAAATTATACACAGGTGATGAAGGAATACAATTAGGCAGTGATTAGAATAGAGTTAGGGTAAAATCAGCTAAGTAGCTCATTGGGAAGTGCCCTGGGTCTGGAATCAAGAAGACCCCTGTTCATATTTAGTCTCAGACACTTACTAGCTGGGTGAACTTGGGTAAGTCACTTAACCTTGTTTTCTTCAGTTTCTTTATTGGTAAAACAATCTGGGTAAGGAAGTGGAAAACCACTCCAGTATCTCTGCCAAAAACAAAACAAAACAAAACAAAACAAAAAACCCAGATGTAAATTTTGAAATAACTGAAAACAACAGGTAAGGCAAACTTCATGGAGGAGGTAAATTTACACCAAACTTAAATGATTATGTTTATTCCTATCTTCAAAATCTGAGCAGATGTTGGAGTTTATAGATATGTGCCCTTAATTTTGATTTAAGTGTTAGTGCTACTAAGCTACACGTTCATCAGTTCACATTATCTAAAATGCTCCCTTTTTCCACTTGGAAATCCTTTAACCAGATTAGAAACCCATGGGTCCCCACATTGAAAATGATTTTCCAGAAAGGATCTAGAGTAATTAGCAATTAGCAGGGCTTAGGGACCAAATGTTTGGCAGTCTGAGACAGTTAATCCATAAGCATGTTAATTGTATTGGGCTGTGTGTAGGTAAAGAATGAAAAGCCTGCTGAGTGGGAGAATTACCCATTTCTTCTCGTTAGTGGAATTCATGGTGTCACTATTTAAATGTCTTAAAAGTAAAATATTGTCAAATTAGCCTCCCAGCTTCTGTGTCAGGGAATTCTAGATAGAGGTGCATTGTCTCTCTGAATATTTTCCAAGATAGGTGTATTGATGTGCTTAATATAATCCCGATATTTTCTGCTGGGGAATTATCCTGAAAATCAATAGAAACATAAATTACAAAAAGACCAGCAATTAGTCTTGTGGATTAGAGCATCTGTCTGTTGGCCAAAGATTTACTGAATTCTTGCTGATTGTAAGCTAGCTGTGCAAAATAACATGTTGTTGACTCTAATATTCCAAGGTTTGCTTCTTCTTTTTTGTAAACTCCCCCAAAGGATTTTTATTAATGAAATAATCATACATTATCCCAAGAATGTTATTTTTTAAATTTAATGGATTCCCCTTCCCTTTTATATTTTATACAATAATCATTCCCATGGACCATTTATTGGGAATTTACTCTTACAACAAAAAGAAAGATAAAAACCCAGATTGTCCCACTCAGTGATCACATCTAACAGTATAACATTCTGCTCTAGTCTCTAGTCTCATCACTCCAATGAAAGAAGAGATATTTGCTCATTAGTCCTCCGGAAACAAGATGGATTGTTATACTTAATACAATTCTGGATTGGTATGCTAAAAGATTGGTATCTTATTATGCTATTAATATTTTTCTCTATCTCTTTGTCTCTTTCTGTCTGTCTCTCCCTGTCTCTGTCTCTTTGTGTCTCTGTCTCGTTATCTGTCTGTGTCTCTGACTCTGTCTCTGTGTATCTCTCTCCGTATTTCTCTGTCTTTGTCTTTCTGTCTCTCTCTTTCTGTCTCTGTATCTCTCTGCCTTTTTGTCTCTCTGTGCGTGTATTTCTCTCTCTCTGTCTCTCTTTCTCTTTCTGTCTCTGTCTCTATCTCTGTTCTCTGTCTCACTCCCTCCATCTCTGTCTCTCTCTTCTCTCCCCCCCCATCTTTGTATCTCTCTTTTTAAAAGCTGAAAAGGATGTTAGAACATTTTTAACATAAGGAGGTTGTGACTTATCCAAGTTCACAAGGATAGTTAATATTACATTTCTGTCAGGCATCCTGGTAAATAATACAAAATATGAGATTATTTGATAGGTATAATAATATAAAGAGTTGTAGACTGAGAGATAGGAAATCTAAATTAGACCCCTATGTCCATAACCAATCCTGATTAGAAGATCTCATTCTAATGACCTCTTTCTAATAAGCTTTTGTACTGAGTAATCTTAAAAGTGACCATTAATCATTCAAAAAGCATTTATTAAGTACCTATTAATGCCAGACTCTATGCTGGACTTTACAAAGATTTGAAACAAACAATAATCTCTGCTCTCAAAGATTTGTTTTTAATTTTATTTTAGTTTATACATGTACACTTATTTAAATTTTTTTCCATATGAATTATGTTGTTAGAAAAAAATCAGAACAAAAGAGAAAAACCACAAGAAAGAAAAGAAACAGAAAAAAAAATGTGAAGACAGTATGCTTCGATCCATATTCAGTCTCCATAGTACTCTATCTGGATGCAAATGCTATTTTCCATCTGAAGTTTATTGGAATTGCCTTGGATTGAAAAGAGTTAAGTCTGACATAGCTGATCATCACACAATCTTATTATTCCTGTGTACATTGTTTTCCTGGTTCTACTCACTTCATTTAGCATTAATTTATATAAGTCTTTCTAGGCTTTTCTGAAATCAGCCTGTTCATCATCTCTTCTAGAATAATAATATTCCATTATTTTAAGATACCACAACTTATTCAGCCATTCCTTAATTGATGGGCATTCATTCATTTTCTAGTTCTTTGCTATCACAAATAGAGCTACAAATAATTTTGGACATGCAAGTTCTTTTCCCTCTTTTAGGATCTCTTTGGGATACAGAGCCAGTAGTTGTACTCCTGGATCAAAGGATATGCACAGTCTTATAGCCCTTTGGGCATAGTTCCAAATTGCTTTTTAGAATGGTTGGATCCATTCACAACTCCACCAATAATGCATTAGTGTCCCAGTTTTCCCACATTCCCTCCAATATTGATCATTATCTTTTCCTTTCACCTGAGTCAATTTGATAGGTGTGGTACCTGAGAGTTGTTTTAATTTGCATTTCTCTAATCAATAGTGATTTAGAGCATTTTTTCTTATCATTATAAAAGAATTTAATTTATTCATCTGAAAATTTCTGTTGAAATCTCAAGAGGCTCTCTTTATCTGTGGAATGCTAAATGTATATCATATTCAAACATGTACATTTGTACATGGTGTATGTGTGTATACACATGCAAAAGATATAAGACAACAGAATGCAATACAAGATGAGAGAAAGGGCCCTAATAGTGTTCAGTGTGTGTGTGTGGAGGGTGCAGTTCAGAAAAATCTCAGAATTTGAAGGAAGAATTTGAAAAACTTTGAAAGAAGGAAGGAAAAAAAAAGAAAGAAGGAAGAGATAATAATAATGATCATAGTGATAATAACTAAAATTTGTATATTCCAGGCACTGTGCTAAGAGCTTCACAATTATCTCATTTGGTCCTTACAACAACCTTGGAAAAATTACATTTTGCAGATGAGGCGAAGTAAGGGAGGAATTCCTCCTAATCACGGGCAAAGAAGAGAATAATATGGACAGCCCTATTAGGTCTTATTTACCTAATATTTGGATTGAGGTAAATATATTAATAAAAATAAGAGCAAATATTTATGTAGTACTTATTATGTGCTAGGCATGGGCTAAACACTTTCCAATTGTTATATCATTTAATCCTCCTGACAATCCTGAAAGGTAGGTGCTATTATTTTTTTTAATTTACTAACACTTTTTATTTGCAAAATATATGTATGGGTAATTCCTAAACATTAACCCTTACATAGCTTTCTGTTACAAATTTTTCCCCCCTACTCCCCACCCCTCCCCTAGATGGCAGGATATCCACTACATGATAATTATGTTAGAATACTTAAGAAATCGAATATATGTATAGTTATTGCATCATTTTTTGTGCAGGAGAAATCATATCTACAAGAAAGAATAATCCGATAAAGGAGATACAATGCAAGCAAACCTCAATAGAGAATATGAAAATGTTATGTTGTGGTCCACATTTCACATCCCTCTCTCTGGGTGTATATGGCTTTCTTCATTGAACAACTGGAACTGGTTTGAAGCATTTCATTGTTGAAGAGAGTCATGTCCCTTAGAATTGATCCTCATATAGTATTGTTGTTGCCGTGTATAATGATCTCCTGGTTCTTCTCATTTCACTCAGGTGCTATTATTATCTCCATTTTACAGATGAGAGATGAGGGGCAAAGCAGAGGTAAGGATGAAATTCCTACTAGATATGGGTAAAGAAAAAGATTATATGGATAGCCCCATTATGTTCCATTTACCTCATCTTGGAATTGAGGCAATTATACCAGCTGATCTCTTGTAGTGCTCTTTCAAGTGCTATCATTTTTGTGGCTTGACCCAGTACCTGGGTAAGATGGACTGGCACATTTGGCACACTTTGGAGGAACATCTCCATTAGTCCTCCCCAAATCATATCTAACTTATACTCTACATCTGCTTTAGGGCTAGACTCCACTTCTCAAAATTCTGTCAGTAAATACAAGAGAGGAAGTTCTAAAACTTTTAACAAAAGAAAGCTGAGCTCTTCAAGGTCAAGCTGGAAAATATCTTAGAACCTTTGAGGCCCCCTTGACTTTATCACCAAGCCCTTTGGGTCAGATTCATGCTTATATTGGTTTCCTGTTGATAATAAATGAATGTGATGAAAGGACTTAAATTAAGATTTGCAGTTTGTTACCCCAGGGCCAGGGCTGTGAGAAATGGAGCAGATGTGGTCAGGGAGAAATAAGCATTTCTGCAAGCAAGGCCAAGCCTCATATGCAGCTCACATTTATCTAATTCTTCCTGTCTAGGCTTCTGGTAAGATAGTACTTTATGGTATTGCCAAATATGGTGCAGTGGTAACTTTTTTTCTGGTACCTTAGGCATGCAAATCCGATTGCTCCGATATTGATGTAGACATTAAGGGAAATAGTTTAATTATTTAGGTATTCCATTTTGATACATAGGATGCAGATTTAGAACTGGAAGGGACATCAGAGACCTCTAATGCTACCTTCTTGTTTTATGGGTGAGAAAATGGAAATCCAAAAAGATAAAATTATGTGCCCAAACTCACACAGATAGTAAGTATCAAATGAGATTTGAAACTAGGTCCGATTCCAGAGCCAGTACTTTCCCATACTTCCTTGCATTGTGTCTCCCTTTGTTAAGTTCATTGTATTTTCACTTAATTTAATGTTATTTTGTCAACTTTTAAATGCCTCTCACAAACTGGAGTTTTAATAAAAACACCATTACTTACATTAGTCTTTCTTCCTGGCAGATGTTTGCTTTAGGATTATCACAGATTACATTGGTTGTTGGTAGAATCTTAGTATAAGAGCTAGAAAAATCCTTAGAGATAATTTTTCTGATGTTCAGGTGAGAAGATGGAGGAACAAAAAACTAAATTCAATTCAATTCAATATTTATTGTTGTTCATCCTTAGAAGAGGACATGAGTGATGTCTTGACTTGTGCATTAATTGGATTTAAGTGAGACAGAGTTATACAAAGTTTTCAACCTAATGATCTTAATTTTATGGAGGCTATTTTTAATAATATTTTATTTTTTCTCTGATTTCAACATAACTTACTGAGTTATCAAAATCCAGTGGCAGGGCAAAAGTCAAGATAACCGATAACGGCCTAGGATACAGTGGATTACCTCAGCTTCTTCAATGCTTAACCAAGCTCTAAGAACTCATAACTGTATTCTCATTTGCCCATTCTACCAGGAGAAGTCTGCACATGCTTCACATCCTCCTGTCTCATTGATGTGTTTGAGGCCTGTTGGTTACCCTCAACCTGGTTTAACCCATCTGCCTACATGTTTATTTGAATGTGGCTGCTATGCATGCTACTGATCCTTGAAGCCATGGGTGAGATTTGGGTGATGTTTGGACACCAAAGATAGATGAGCAAACCTGAAAAGGGCACACCAGAGTTGCTAGTTCTCCCCGAAAACCCAAACATCCTTATTGTCTATTATATAATCACTATATGCATTTTTAGGGGAAGTCTCCGGGGATAAATTTGAAAATGATACAGTCCCTAGCAAGCAGTTTAATAATCCAATGTGGAGTTGTATGTTGCATAGTATATGTGCTAGGCATGGGCTAAACACTTTCCAATTATTATATCATTTAATCTTCCCAACAATCCTGAAAGGTAGGTGCTATTATTATCTCCATTTTACAGATGAGGGATGAGGGGCAAAGCAGAGGTAAGGATGAAATTCCTACTAGACATAGTAAAGAAGGAGATTGTATGGATAGCCCCATTATGTTCCATTGTCCTGGAGTCAGAAGAAATAATTTTGAATCATCCTATTTCTGTTTTTTTTCCCCTGAGGTAATTTGGATTCAGTGACTTACCCAGGGCCACACAGCTAGGAAGTGTTAAGTGTCTGAGACCACATTTGAACTCAGGTCCTCCTGACTTCTGGGCTGGTGCTCTATCCACTGCATCACCTTGCTATTCCGAATCTTACTATTTCTCACCCAAGAGACTGTAGGAAAGTCATGTAACTCTGAATCTTTATTAATTCCATTTCAAAGTCCCACTGGTCTAAATGATATTTAAGATGGCTTCTGCTTCTAAATCTTATAATCCTTTGTCTATGAAATACTTTTATATTTCAATAGGTTTATGAGCCTTTCAATGTGACTATTCTATTAATAAAGATCAGAATTTATTCATGTTTTCTCAATAGATATAATTATTTTTATGGAGGCCATTTTTAATAATATTTCATTTCCCTCATTTACATGTTAAAACAATTTTTTAAAAAAATTTAAAGTTCTGAGTTCCAAATTCTATCCTTTCCTCCCTCCCTCCCTTCATCCACCCTGAAATAGTAAGCTATCTAATATAGATTATACATGTGCAATCATGCAAAACATTTCCACCAGTCATTTTGTAGAATAAAAATTGGACCCCCAAAAAAAGAATGTAAGAAAAAGAAAGTGAAAAACAGAACACTTCAGTCTATATTCAAACAATAGCAGTTCTTTCTTTGAAGACAGATAGTATGTGTCTTCATGAGTCTTTTGGGATTGTCAGATCATTGTATAGCTATGAATGGCTTAAGCTTTTTACAATTCTACGTCCTACAATATTGCTGTGACTTATCTGGTTCTGCTCATTTCACTTTGCATCAGTTTTGCATCAGTTCCTGTAAGTATTGCCAGGTTTTTCTGAAATATCCTGCTTGTCCTTAGGTGCAATTCTTTTCCCTGTCCTCCCATAAATGCTCCACAGGGGTATACTTGAAGTCTTTTTCCAAGATTTAAAAATTCCATAGGAAATTGTTCAGCAGTTGGATCTAAGAGTTGGAAGGAATTTCAGTAATCTAATCCAAGCTCCAAACCAATGGACTTGACCTGACAGCATCACTGACAAGAGGTTGTCTATGGGACAGTCATGGGCAAAGTTCCTTATATCTTGCCTCAGTACCTCCTTTTCCTATGTAACTATTATTCTGGTGAGGGATAGAGAAAAGGTCATTCCTTTTCTGGTGTGGTGTACCTGTTGTCAGACTATCCACTGAAAAATACATTTTCCTTTTTCTCCCTCAACAATTTTTCCCCCTAGTGAAAAATTTCTGTTTATAACTTGCCTCACAAGGCAAAGTAAATGAGTGGAAAATTTTTGCTTTGCAAACTAGGATATGCAACTGAATAGATAACCCATAGAAATAATTTATTAGCAGCCTAGAAGACACAATAGAATGTTGAGTTGAGAATCAGGAAGACCTGTACTCAAATATAGGCTCAGATATTTATTAATTGTGTGATCCTGGCAAAGTCATTTAACTCTGTCACAATTTCTTCAACTGTAAGTGGGGATCATAATGACATATACCTTGCAGTATTGTTGTGAAGAACAACTGAGGAAATATTTGCAAAGTACCTAGCACAGTGTCTATAGTAGATATTTAATTAATTGAGATACTTAATAAATGCTTGTTATCTCCTATTCTCTCCTCCACTTAGTACACATAAGCTGGAGAGATTCCAAATAGACAATGGACTGAGCCCAGAATTGAATGGGAAAAGCCTATATTACATTTAAGATATTACATTATATCAATTACATTATATCAACTATGATGGACTTAGCTCTTCTCAATGATATGTGATTCAAGGCAGTTCCAATAAATTTGGAATGGAAAATGTCATCCATATTGAGAAAGTGAGAACTATGGAGATCGAATATGGATCAAAGCATAGTATTTTCACCTTTTGGTTTTTTTTCCTCTTTTTCTTGTGTCTTTTTTTTCTCTGACTTTTCTTGCACTAGATGACAAATATTGAAATGTATTTAAAAGGACTGCACCTATTTAATCTATATAAGAATGCTTGTATTGGGGAGGCTAATGGAGAAAGGGAGAAAAATTTAGGACAAAAAGTTTTACAAAAATGAATGTTGAAAACTATCTTTATGTGTATTTAGAAAAATATTGACCTATTGAAACTACATTATGCTTTCAGAGATACAAAGTTTCTTCGTGAAACAAATATCTGCCTTTCCATCGTTAATATTTTTCCATTAAAGCTGTGTGGCTACAAATCATGGAACACCTTTAATTTCCAAAAATATCAAGTTTGTGGATCACTCAAAAGGCAATAGCCCTCAAGTGAATGGAAATCCCTCAATATCAACAATGAATTGCGGTCAATAAGCAATGTGAAAAATATAACTAAAAAATTTTCTTGAAAGTAAGTGGGTTGGGACACCTAGGTGGTACAGTGGATAGAGCACCAGCCTTGAAGTCAGGAGGACCTGAGTTCAAATCTGATCTCAGATACTTAATATTCCCTAGCTATGTGACTCTGGGCAAGTCACTTAACCTCAACTGCCTCAACAAAAAAAAATTAGCCCTCAAGTGGATGGAAATATCCCTCAATATCAACAATGAATTGTGGTCAATAAGCAATGTGAAAAATATAACTAAATTTTTTTCTTGAAAGTAAGTGGGTTCAGACAGCTAGGTGGTACAGTGGATAGAGCACCAGCCCTGAAAACAAGAGGACCTGAGTTCAAATCTGGTCTCAGACACTTAATATTCCCTAGCTGTATGATGCTGGGCAAGTCACTTAACCTCAATTGCCTCAACAAAAAAAAGAAAGAAAGAAAAGAAAAAGAAAGTAAGTGGGTTATTGAAGAGCGGTCTGTGTGCTGTACTGGTACCTATTTAATATCACAATACCTAGGGGAAGGAAACCATGTTGGGTAAAGTTTTCAAGGAAGATTCATGGCAAGATCTCGATTAAAGTTGTTCATGAAAAGAAGGAATGGAAAGATTGTGATCTGCATAATTAGAGGGGATATAAACATATTGATGAGATCACAGATGCATTGAAATATTAACTTAAATATTGACAAGACATAGTAATTGATTGGATGTGAGGAATTAGTAGGGATAAAGCTTGGGGGACTGTGAGTAATTAGATGTAATGGATATTCTAAACTCTTTTACAAAACTTTGACATTTTGATATAGCTTCACCCATCTTTTGGTCTTCTGGGATTGTCAGCACAAGCAGAACATTAGATCCAAAAATATTAGATCCATTTAGCCCAAAAATGACAAATGAGTAAAAGGCAGGAATCTAAAGAGACATAGTGGTAACTTAGATACAAGTTTCTATGCTTTCTTAGCACCATATTTATGGTGGTCAAAGAAGTTTTAGCCACTGCAGTATTTGAATTATGCCTAGTTTCAGTGCTAGAGTAAGAGTAGACCCTAGAGTACAGTTCCCAGAAAAGTGATCCTCCTATTTAAAAACAGTCATAACTGTGAAAATCGTTCACATTTTTCTAATATGCTTTAATTCAGTTCTAATTTAGTTAAGTTTAATTCAGTTAACAATGTCCAGCTCCCATTTTATGGGCAGATGGAGAAAAAGACGCTGTATTTCTGGTAAGCTCACATTCCTTCTCTTATGCTATGATTAGGAGATTGAAAGGAGAGGAGACAGACTCAATCATAAAAAGGTCCAGCCCTTGGAAGGAGTTAGACCTGAAGACTGGATGTAGTCTAAGTTACATTGCTATTAATGTTTTGTTTTCACTGTGTATCTGCTAATTTGATTTAAACTGTGTTTAAGTCTTGACCATGAATGAAGGAGGATAAAAGAAGGGGTAATAAATGAGGATAAAAGAAGGGGTATAAATGGAAGATAATTTATAGGTATGGTCAAGTAAAAATTGAATCAGAGATTAAATTTATCATACTTCTAAGTGAAAATCCAGAGGTGACAGTACTGTTGCAATGGGATTATAGTTTGGTTATCTGATAGTAATATGGCTACTGAGTTTTTATTGTTTCTAGTGGATGGTTAATAATAGCCAATAAAGGGGCAGTTAGGTGGCGCAGTGGATAGAGCACCAGCCCTGAAGTTCAGGAGGACCTGAGTTCAAATCTGGTCTCAGACACTTAACATTCCCTAGCTGTGTGACCCTGGGCAAGTCACTTAACCCCAATTGCCTTAGCAAAAAGCAAAAAAAAAAAAACCAAGAAGAAGAAGAAAAAACAATAGCCCATAAAGATTTATTAAGCATGTACCATGTGCCAGACATTCTGCCAAGTGCCAGGGATACAAATAGAAAAGATAGTTCCTACCCTCAAAGTACTTAGAGTCTAACAGAATGAAACATTACATAAAGGATAGCTGTAAAGATAGAATGGGATATGGAAAAAGGTAGAGGACTGAGGATGAAATACCCAATTTAAAGAAATCCAAAATGAATGAGACCCAGACTGTTATATTTGCTGAAACTAGTTATACTTAAAATCAAGAACCCAAAATTGAAAAGAAATTCACAGGCCATCTAGTTTGACTTGTAACTAAAAAGGGAATTTCTTTTTCAAAAATGCCAGAAGAAATTTATTCAGCATCCATTTAAAGACTTTAAATGAAAATGGTGGCACCTCTAGCAGAAACAGGCAAGTAGAGGGAAGAACAAATCTGTGAAATGAAGTAATGAATTCTATTTTGAATTTCTTGAGTTTGAGGTAATGGTTTATGTAACTTAAAGATGATAGAATAATAGGATGATAGACAGAGCTGGAAACATCCTTAGATATCATTGAAAAATTAGTCCTCTCATTTTAAATGACAGATTGTAGAGATGAAGCAACTTGCACAGAATTACCCAGCTAGTAAGTGACTAAAGGTGAATCCAGGTGTGTTCCTGACCTCAAATCTAATGCCTATCCACAATTCTGTCTCTAATGTCCAGAAGGAAATTGAAAATATGGAACTGGACTCAGAGTAGAGATTACCTTTTCACTTTAAGAACTCATTTGTCATTTTGGGCCAAATGGGTCTAATGTTTTGGGATCTAATGTCTTGTGTGTGCTGACTGAAGCCCAGAAGGTGGTGAAGCTACATCAAAATATCAAAGTTTTGTCAGAGGAGAGAATACATGTTATATCAAATTACTCAGGCCTAAAACCTCAGAGTTAGCAGTGAATTAATTTATCCCTCCTAATTCTCCACATCCAATCAATAACTAGGTCTTATCAATTTTTAAGTCAATATTTCAATGCATCCCTAGAGGTCCTATAACTAATTAGTGGCAGAGCTAGGACTCATTATCACCCAGTTCAGTTGACTGAGTCCAGGGCTTTCCCCACAGTACCATGTAACAAACATATGTGATTGACTTAGGAAATATTCCTATGTTATACTGCCAACTCCCCTTCAGAGTTCCATATCCTTCAAAACCTAGGGAGTAAAATTAAGGAGCTCTCTGTTAGTTCTTACCACAGAGATCTTGTGGTCTCAATACTGTTTCAGCATTTGATTTATTTTATCTTGTTTTCACTAGTCCAGTAAAAGCTACTTTAAAAATTCAGATAGTCATTTGGCCTTAATTGTCATTGTATATCTCTAATTTGAAGTTATAAGCCTCTGAGCTCTGAAATATGTGGGAGATGAGATCTATATTAGTAAGAAAAATAGAAGAATTAAATTATGGAATCCTAGAATGTTGAATATGTATGGAACCTGAGATATTATTTAGTCTGACTCTCTGTTTTGAAAAATGAAAAAAAAAAACAGGATTTAGAGTGACTTGCCAACATCCTATATCTAGTAAGTTACTTATTTGTAAATATCTAATAACATATCTGAGGAAAAAAACCTAAAGACTCTCATTGGTATTTTTTTTTGCATTGGTTGGGGCATTGGAGAACATCCCAAGCATTGGACTTTTGATGGAATCCATCCCTTGCTCTTGGCTCTATTCCTAGAAAACCATTTCTTACCTCCCTCTTTTGATCTAAGGAAGCAGAGGTAGTGTTTATTCTAGAACTACTTAGTGCGGTTCTATTAAGTAGGGAAATTGTGCTCCCTTCATTCCCCTTTTGAATTATCTCTGTCTCTTCCCCAATTCCAGCCTTTTTTTTCTTTACCATGTGCACCTTGAATATGCACAGCACCCCATTGTGTCTCCTGTATTCCAATTTGGACTTTTCTTCCATGAAAGAACTATGTCCTCTCTGTTTCAGAGTGGACATGACTTCCCTGGAAAAATTAAATATTCTGAATATTTCTATTTGGATATGTCAAAAGGGAGACAAACTAATTGGCAATTAAGATTTTTAGTTATTCCATTTTAAAGAGGACAGGAATAATAATCTCAAAAGAATTAAGAAATCACCATTTTAGCAAATCTTCAACTTGTTTCTTTGATTTGCCATAGCCAGTACCTCTTAGCAACATTCATCCTTAAGTTATGTTCATTCAGCATTCTATTCACCTTTTGGATTTCTCCTCCTTCCCCCTTCTGACTCTTAACTCTTTTAGAACATAATTTAGAATTTAGAACAATTATGTCAGTTCTAATGACTCAAGGGTCATACTGTTTCATAAAGACAATTGGTTTACAATTCCAATTGTTTAGTGATGAGGAAAGACATATACACCCAGGGAGAGGCCTGTGGAATCTGAGCCTGGACCACAACATAGCATTTTCATGCTTTCTGTTGATGTCTGCTTGCATTTTGTTTTCCTTCTCAGGTTTTTTTTTTTTTTTTCTTGTAGATCCGATTTTTTTATACAGCAAGATAATTGTATAAATATGTATACATATATTTGATTCATTATATATTTTAACATAATTAACATGTATTAGACTACCTGCCATCTAGGGGAAGGGGTGAGGGAAGGAGAGAAAAATTTGGAACAGAAGGCTTTGTAAGGATCAATGTTGAAAAATTACCCATGAATATGTTTTGCAAATAAAAAACTCTAATAAAAAATAATAAAAGAAAAAAAAGACAATTGGTTTAATTGGCTAAGACAGAAATGGGTTTAGCACCCCTCTTCCTCCTGGCATCAAGACCCCTAAAAGCTTCTTCCCATGTCTGGGAAAGGGAATTCTGGAGAGGGAAAAATGGGGTGGGGATAGTTTTTATTTTCCAACCAATCACTTATATCCATGAATACATGCTATTGAAGCAAGCTTGTGCTTGGATAGGTCACCTCTTGATTGTGTTTTCTGTCCTTTACAAAGGGCCTTAGGGGATCTTTGTCTCCCTAGGGGAGCTTGCAGCTGGAGGCTTCCCTTGTGCTAGAGCAGCAGGACTCGGGAATGGGTTAGCTCCGGAGTAGGGGCTACTGAAATAGAAATGCTGCAAGCAGAAGCAAGCAGGCTACAAAGGAAGGAGTTGTGAAGCTGAACCAGAGAGACTACCATTGGAGACAATGCTAATACAGAAGTGAAATTTAAAACAACTAATTATCTGCTTTTCAGACAGTGCAACAATGAACTGATTTTGTCTTTATAGCTTTGCATTCTTTTTTCTATGTGGAAATAAGCTACCTGTCCCATACCTGATTTATATTGATACATTGGATACCTTTGTTTACTTTCCCTCTTGAAGAGGAGAAAATTCTAGGTCAGAAAAAAAGTAGATTTGTTCTTTGGGAACCCCAGGTAGGAGTGGAATGAAGTACCTGGGAGTGTAATTCCCAAATTAAAAAGACAAAGCAATAGCACAGAACGCAGGTACTACCTGGGGGTTAGCACTGGCCAGAACCCTTATTGGCCTTATTCAAGCAGAGCCTAGCTAGCCGTGGTGCTAGAATAGCTAGGCTCATAGTATTAACATGTTTTTGATTCATTAAATAAGTATATTCAAAAAAGGGGGAGAAAATTCCTTTCTTGCATTGCAGAGATAGGAAAATAATGGGTCATCAGAAAAGGAGAGCAATATCTGGCAAGTAGCAATTTTTCCCTTAACACACACACACACACACACACACACACACACACACACACACACACCCCAATTGGGGCTGAAGAGGCTGAATGTCACTGAGGCTCTGGTAATCATGCAGGCTCTTAGCCAGGTTTCCTTGCCCCTCTCCCTCTGCTCACTTTATTTTTTCTCGGCAATGAGGCCGGCAGTTTGAAGGAGCACGTTTGACTGGGGAAAATAATAAGGATTATCTTTGGGCATGAGCTCCAAAAAGGCACTTATTGGAAACTGCCAGCCCCCACACAGAAAACAGAATTTGTGAAGCCCTAAACTGAAGCAGGTAGAGGTTTTCATGCCACAGGTCAATTTCTGAAACAACCATATTTGTTTGCTCAGATGTCTTTTTACCTGAGAAAATGCCCTTTGCCTACCTGGAGCTTTTGTCCTCTTTCAATTCTAAAATAAATAATGACTGGTATTTTTCCTTTAGGCATTTCCTTCCCAAGATAACAAACCTGTAGGTCTTTCCATAATTTCTATTCTGTTTTGCACTGCAGTGACTGAGACTTGCTGTGTCTGATTTAACTCTCAGCATTCCACTGAATGCAACCAGAGAAGGTAGCCTCTCACAAGCTAAAACCATCACAAATTTCTGCACAAGGATTCTTCTGAAGTGTTTGGGTGAAAGGTCAAGGCTGGAACGTGTTCAACTAAAGTGTATTTTCTGCAGGAGAAAAGGAAAGAACATTTGATTTCCAGTTTTAAGCAAGAAATTGAGTTTTAAAACCCAAGGTCCAGAAAAATCCTATTGGCTTTATCCCAGTGAATCATGAGGCTAGAAAAGACTTGTTTATTTGAGCCTCATTGTGTAAATGGGAAACTAAGACACAAACCAAAAGATGAAAGAGAAAATATCTCAATATTAGTAGCAATTATGTAGATATGGCCTTTTCCCCAATTCCTGATGTTTCAATATCTGAAAGTCCTCTGCTTTTTCCATCTTCCGCTTTTCCTTTTTTATCCTTTCCTTTTCTATTTTCATCTACTCCACTTATTATCTTTATTCATTTTTAACATTTTTTTCTCATCGTTTGCTCTTTCTTGCCTATTTCTTCATTTTTTTTCTCTCTCATTTCTTCCTTGATTCTGTTTTGCCACCTATTGTCTGAGAACCCTACACATTTTCTTTGCCTGCTTCCCTTTTTCTTTTTTTCCTTTCCTGCAATCTTCTTGACCTTCAGTTAGTCTAGTAGGCTCCTCTCTCATCTTATTTTAGAAACTCTACTTGTTCTTATTGTTCTTTCTATCTTCTTTCCCTATTTTATTGTATGTTTGTGTGTGAGAGACAGACACAGAGAGACAGATAGAGATAAGAACTCAGCCTTTCACTAGTTTGCTCAGTTAAAATGACATTCTGTTCCCTTCCCACTATGACAAATGATTTTTCCTAGTGCTTTGTATATCATAAAATTGTTATGCCTAGCTGTTTATTACTCAACCTGCCCCTCTAATGATGACCCTCAAGTCTTCATGTTCTGGGTATTTTGTGTGTCAGAATCTTCCCTTGATCATAGATAGTGAGCCCCCATCAATATGTTTTTATTACTCAATCAGCCAGAGGACACATTCAGTTCATGGAAAAGGTATTTTATTTGAATACCAATACAATAGCTGCAACAACTGAACATCCCCCCCTCCCTATTTTCTGCCATAAATTCTGAGTTCACTATGTCATAAATGCACATAGAATCTAAGCATGAAAATTGAACTTGCATAAACATCACATCTAAATGTGGGTAGCAGCAATGGCCAGGCTCTTTTTACACATGAAATGAAAAATCTCTCTTTCAAGGAAGGTCAGATGATTCCCTCACTAAGTGCTTTTAATTGTCTCAGGAAGATGCTCTGACTGCATTACCATCAGTGCAAAGTCTTCCATTATGCATGGAAAGAAGAAATCTTTGCATTATAGCCCACCTGATGAAGCTCAGTGATTACCATCATTACCTCATTCCCACATGGTTTGAAATCCTAGCTGTTCCATAACCTAAGAACTTCCTTTTTGAAATTCTATCTGCTTCATAAGTCTGCTCACTTGGTTTTAATATGTCTAGTCCTGGTCATACCCTGCCACAGGGCATATTTCTCAGTCTATTTGTTTCTTCCAACTACCAAAAATGAAAAAGTCATTGAATCTCAGACTTTTTGAAATCTGATCTCACTCCAGCTCCATTTTGGCCTTGGATGTGACAGTGGAACAAGAAACAAATGATGTTTGAATGGTAGTCACTTAAACTAGGAGGAAATGCTGACTCTCAGCTCCCTCAGGAAAAAAAAAAGACAGAGCTGCTATTATATTCACCAGATCTTTGCAGCTACTGCTGTATGGATTCTGTGAAATGGTGAAAATATTTATTCTATACCTACTTCTCACTATGGGGACCACATTCTGAGAAAGCTGTGTCTCAGGGTTTGATATCGGAAGGAGGAGCTGATGCTCTCAACTGTATGTTTTAGTGCTTGATCAGTCCTTCATTCTAGTACTATTGTTGCTGTGTTCTCAAAAAATGTGGCCATCATCAAACTAAAAAGATTTTAACATGAAGGAAAATACTGTGACTTGTGCTGTCTGTGCTGCTTCAGTTACTTAAGATTGACAGTCTATTTATGGTAATAAAAAAAATCCCTGAAAAACCATTTGCATAGCTTACACTCAAAGATTTTTAAGATAAATTGAGAAAAACTGTCTAATAGTTGCTATACATAGACACTATTGTTTAATTATTTAAATTAGTTATATTTAATTGTTATTCAAATGTAACTCCCCCCTATAAGTTGGATCTTTAAGATAGAAAGGGAATTTTAGTTTAATGTGCTCTCAAAATAAAATTATACAACTAAATTCTGATAAATGTCTTATCTAATTAGCTGAGTATTTGAATTTGACGTAGGATGAATATTAACTACTAATGCAGCATTTGACTTTTTGAAAAATGGCAACTCTGTCTTGTTCTTAGCTGTCTGAAACAGATAGTTCTTTGTAATTATGCTGTGGACACTTGTGGTGAATTCTTGCTCTGTCTTGCCTGTATGTGATATCTCTCAGTTCAAGACTTCTTCATCTTTTACACATAAACTAGCATGTATATAATAATGTTTTATACAAAAGAATGCTGATGCACACAAAACAGAATAGCAATCCACAATAAAAATAATAACAGCAAGCATTTATATAGTACTTCAGGATTTCAAAACACTTTTCATATGTTAGCTCATTTGAACCTTACAACAATTCTGGGAGGTGTTGTTCAGTCATTTCAGTCTTGTCCAACATTTGTAACCCCATGTTTCTTGGCAGAGATACTAGAATGGTTTGCCACCTTCTCCAGCTTTTTTTATGGATGAGGAAACTGGGGCAAACAGGATTCAGTGATTTGTCCAAAGTCACACAGTTAGGAAGTGTCTGAAGCCTCATTTGAACTCCAGTCCAGCTTCAAGGTGCAGTTCTCTATCTACTGTGCATCACGTACTTGCCCAATCCTAAGTGTTTCCATTAAAACGATGAAGAAACTGAGACATAGAAAGATAAATTGCCTGTTCAGTCGCACAATTAGTGATTGTCTGAAGCAGAATTTGAATGCCAGTCTTCCTGATCCTTAATTTGAAGGATACCATTCTATACACTGCACTAATTGTATCAAACTTAAATAGTGCAGATATTTATAGACTGCATATTGACTTAGAAAACCAAGGATTAAAATTATTTATGTTGTAGTTTATTTTTATTTATTTTGTTAATTACTTCCCAATTATATTTAATTTGGTTGGGAGCCTCTTGGTTGTGAATTTAATGAAGCCATCAGCCCCAGATACATAATTGACTAATATCAAGATCAAGAATCAGTTTTAGAAATCTCAACTACTTGTGACTTGATTTCTGATTATTTTTGGTCTTGACTATAGTTTCTGTAATAATTTAAAAAATATCTATGTTTTGGTAGAGTGCTCCATCCACTGATGTATGTAGCAGCATGTTCTTTTTCTCTCAGTGGTATTTTATTTTTCCAAATACATGTAAAGATAATTTTGATATTTATTTTTGTAAGAATTTATGTTCCAAATTTTTCTCCTTTTCTCTTTTACTTTCCCCTTTTATAAGACAGCAAGCAATCTGACATAGGTTTAACATGTGCAATCCTCCTAAACGTATTTCCATATTTGTCATGTTGTATAAGAAAAGTAAGATCAAAAGGGAAAAAGTCATGAGAAAGAAAAAGCAAACAAAAGGTGAAAACAATATGCTTTGATACATATTCAGTCCCCATAGTTCTCTCTCTGGATACAAATGGCATTTTCCACCCCCAGTCTAAAGGAATTATCTTGGATCACCATATTGCTGAGAAGATCTAAGTCTATCATAGTTGATCATCACATAATCCTACTGTTACTACTGTGTACAACATTCTCCTGGTCCTGCTCATTTCACTCAGTATCAGCTCATAGAAATCTTTCCAGGCTTTTCTGAAATCAGCCAGGCTCATTATTTCTTATAGAACAATAATATCCCATTACATTCATATGCCATACTTTATTCAGCCATTCCCCAATTGATAGGCATTCGTCCAATTTCCAATTTCTTCCCACTACAAAAACGGCTGCTACAAACATTTTTGGCATCTTGTTTGGTAAAGAATCTTTCATTGCTACAAAACAAAATGAATGATTTGAATGAATGAAAAAACATTTATTAAGTATCAGTACTACCTGCAAAGTTCTGGCTAGGTAGTAAGGTTATCAGAAAAGTGGAAAAAGTCCCTACTCTACAGGAATAGTTTGAGTCTAGTGGCCTTCTTTCTAGTAATGAGCTTCTCTCTGCCTATCTTGGTCAGCCCTTGAACATTTGTTTTATAGAAGACCTACTCTCAAAGTCTTTTTACCTTGGCAAGCCTTTCATAATTCATCCTCTTCAGTCTAACCCTAGATCACTTGGCCACTATAAGGAAAAATCAAAGCAGTACCTGTGTGAAGGCTGGCAAAAACAGAGAAGTAAGCAAATGAATAAAAAGTTGGTTATTGATGCACTTTGCAGATTTTGTGCAATCTCAGATCTTCTCCTCATTACTGGGAGAGACCCTCCTAGCAAGGATTGTAAGTGTAAGTATAGGAATCATGGATTTGAATGTATCTGTGGACACATCCTTGAGTTGGAAGGGAATTTTGAGATTAACTAGATAACCATCCACTAGACAGGGAAAATTTCCCTACAAGTACAGTGAAATTGACTTGATTGCTTCTCAGGTACTGAGTTCATCTTCCAAATCACCCATCTTTCCACACTAAATTTAAACTACAAAAGTGAGATGTTGTCCAACTTCAGCCCTAAAGCAATAAAAGGGATTCCCAGGAAAACTGAATTATGAAAGTATTAATGAGAATAACAGAATAGATCCTTATGACATAATGACAGACTTGGGTGGGATTTTAGAAATTATTTATATTTTAATCTATCTCTCTATTTTCTCCCATCCATACACTGACAGGCAATGGAGTATAATGGACAGAGAGCTGCTGGCTTTAAAACCAAGAAAACTTAAGTTCAGGTTCTACTCTTAGATACATATTGACTATGTTATATTGGAAACTTTTGGGAATCTAAGTAGCTCTTCATTACAAGAAGTTGTAGAAAAGGAGCTGACTTGCACAGAAAGAGGATACTTCCTTACTTGTTTTTATATCAATCCCCATACCAGCTTCTCCCTGGATGAATTGATCTTTTTGAAATGAAACTTTTATTTGAACATCTCTGTTTATACACCATTGCATGACATTGTTCATCCTATTTGAGGAGAGTTCTAATTGTTAATTTTTTTCCTCATTGAAATATGTTCTGTCTTTGACAGACTTGAGCTCTTAACACCAATTGTGATTTTGGAGAACTCATAATGCAATATGTAGTAGCACCCTGTGACCAAGGTGAGAAATTCAGAATGGAGATCAATCAATCAATCTATCTATCTACTTATCTATCATTTATGTGTGTGTGTATATATATATACATATATATATATATATCAATATACATATAAACACAGAATGTTTCTCTATATTTTTGCCTATATATGATTTATATCTCTCTATACATACATACATAGAAGAAGGAAGAGATAAAATATCTACAGTGGGATTATGATATATAATTGTTTCAAGGATTTTGCTTTTCTTTCTTTTTTCAATCTGGAAGGTGAGACGAAAAAAGAAAGAGAAAAGACAGATTTTTGTTAATTGGAAAAATGTATATGTACTTTTTAGAAACATAATCTACCTCCTAGTAGCTACCTTTCTAGTTCTCTTTTCAATAGCAACAAAATCTTTTTCCACATGAGAACCTCCAAGTATGTAAAGAAAGTAATAACTTTCTTTTTCCAGGCTAAATATCTCCAGTTCCTTCAATCAAACTTCATAAGAACATAAATTGCCTCAAGTCCCCCTCATAGAATCTATTTATTTCAATCTGAATAAAAAACCAAATATGATTCAATCTAGAATAAATTATGAGCACTGAGCTATAATCCAGGGAGTCCTATCATGTCAGTACTAATTTCTGTTCCAATATGCCTCACATTTATATGATATTTTCAGTTTTAAAAAACATTTTACGTATATTATCTCACTGATTTTACGGTAGCCCTCTCCGTGACAACATTCTATTATTCCCAATTTATACATGAAGAAAAATTGAGTCAGAAAGAGGTTGTGACTTGTCTAGAATCTACACTAATTACTCTCAGAGGAAAGATTGGAACACTGGTCTTCTCTCCAAATCCATTGCACTGCACTTGTTGATTCTTGCCATCTTTTCTCCTGAGAATTACAGCCACTGCTATCAAGAACCCACCTTTTCTGTAGCTTCCAGAAATATTCCTATTGTAAAAAGTTTCATATAATTCACTGCAATTCATTTTCCTGAGTGCCTTCATGGAAATTTGAAAGAACAATCCATACTCTTTCTTTGTCAGTTTATAGTGTGGTAGAGTTCCTACCATCTTCTAAAATGACAGCTTGATTATAATGTAATTATCTTTTGTGGTGAATCGAGTGCATGATTTTATTTCCAGATGGGTTTATGTTGCTTATATTTAAACTCATTACTGAAAAGATGACTTTAGAGGGGAAAATAAATTAAACAAAGGCAAACAATCATAAATTCCTTAAAAGAAAATATTATATGGGGTATGGACCAGAGAGAAAGGGCTACATTCTATATGGTGTCACACTGTAATGTCAATATTTATGTTGGCTTTGACAAGACAGAGAGACTTGAGAGTCAATGGACGCTATTTTTTTTTTTAGGAAATATATGTTTTGTATATAATCCTGCAGACATTTTGTGAATACCTTTTCTCTTCGTTAGTATATAAGTTCCTTGAGGGCACAGTTTGTGCTGGGTACCCAATAGTTGGCATTTAATAAGTGGTTACTTGCTTAAGTACTATCTGCTTGATCTTGGGTAAATCACTGTTTCTTTGGCTTCAGTTTCCTTATTTATAAAATCAAATTTATCACATTTGGATGAAATTATCTCTAAATTTCATTGCCAGCTGTGACTACTCAGATACTCAGAACCCTGCAACTCCTAAAACCTGTGTATTTTATTTTATACAGTCCCTCACCACCACTGCAACTACAAGGATCCCATGACCACCTCCTTTTACCAACTAGAGCAATTGGGAATTAATTGAACCCAGTCCATGGCCTCTGGAGGGCTAGCATAAGTTATAGAGCCAGCAGAGGGCAGCAATGTCATTCTGGAAGTACCATGACTGAGTGGTGGCTTTTCATAATTACTCCCTGCTAGGTGATTAAGGAGCAAAAGATATTAAGCCAGAAGGGGAAATCCAGGAATCTACTGTTCTCAAAAACAGCCAGGACAGGATTTAGTAGAACTGAGGTGAATAAAATATATAAATGTAACCTAGAATGAACAGTGAGATTCATGCCCTGGAATTAGGCAAATGGAGAGAAGGAAATAGGATGTGGTCAAAGATCTATTAGATCTTAGAAATCATTTAGTCCTGGTCCCTGATTTTATAGGAAAGAGAGAGAGAGAAAAAGAAGAAAAGAAAGAAAGGAGAGAGGAGAAAGAGAAAGGAAGAAAAGGAAAGAAGAAAGAGAGAAAGAAAAAAGAAAGAGAGGGAGGAGAGAGAAAGGAAGAAAGGGATAAAGAAAGAAGGAAGGAAAAAAGAAAGAGAAAAAGGAAAAGGAAAGAAAAAGTATTTACTATATGGCACTGTGCTTACGCTCTAGGACCTCATATTTTAATAGGAAAAAATGCATGAGGGAATTGAGAGGCAGGAAGGAGTGTTGGTACCATTGATTTAATTACTGGTTTTCAACCCATAATTTGAAAGGGTTACTCATACAATGTCAGGGAGTAGCATGCTGGGTCTGGGTCTGAATGAGAGCTAGATAGGGTGGGTTCTCTATCAGAAGCCTAGAGTCCCAGAGCTTGAGCTTGGAGGGACAGAAGGATATTTCTGGGAAACATCTATGCAATTAGAATCTAAGTCCCACTTAAACAGAGCTCTAAAGAACTTCTATTTAAACAATGCTTTCTTCAGTGGGTTTGTGCACCTTTTTCATTTGGCCAATTCTACTTTTTAAGGAGTTGTTTTCTTTTTTCAGACTGTTAACTCTTTTTTTTAGGATTCTTTTGCATCACTCTCATTTCTTTCCCCAGTTTTTCTTCTACCTCTTGTTTCATTTAAAAAAAATCTTTTTTGCGCTCTTCCAGGAAGATCTTTAGGACTTGAAAGCAATTCATATTTCTCTTTAAGGCTTCTCATGTAGGTGTTTTGACACTGTTACCCTCTTCTGAGCTCGTGTTTTTATCTTCCCTGACACCATGGTAGCTTTCTATGATTGGGGCTTTTATTATTGCTTTTTGCTCATTTTCCACCCCATTTCATGACTTTTAAGGTTGAATTCTGCCTGGTCACTGTCCTAAGCTTCTTGTACTGGGAGCTAAGAAGGGGTCCTCGAGGCTGACTGTTCACCCACTGGCAGACCTAGTCATGCTTGCTGTGCTGGGGGCCAATCTGGGCTAGCAATTCACCTGCCGTGCTGGGGCTGCAGGCTTCAGTGGGTGCTGTGGTACTTGCCTGCTGATGCAGGACCTGGGGCCTCCAGTACTAATTTGTGCGGAGGCTAGGAGCCTATGCTGGATTGCTATATACCACCTGCACAGGGCTATCTTCCCCTTTTGCCCAAGTGAGACAGAGCTTTCCTGCAGTCCTAAGTTATCTTAGACCCAAAAATTTTCACCCCATCCTTTGTGGTGGACTTTATGCACCAGAATTTATTTTGGGGGCTTGATTTAAAGTTGTTTTGAGGGTAACTGTGAAGAAATTGAGGTTCAGAGAAGTGAATGTATTTGTTCCAGGTCATAGCTCCTAAGAGTGTTGGGCAAGATTTGAACTTAAATCCTCTTAACTTCAAATTTAGCACTCTTAGCATTGCCTTTAAATAGAACCAATCACTTGGAACCATTACTCAATTGGATCATGCCTTAGTGAGATTCTAATACTCCTTCGTAGAAAAAGATGCCATCAATTCCTCTTAAGCTTTTCTACTTCCTGTCATTCATTCAAGTCCTTAGCAAGTTGGGACAACTGACTAAGGACCATGGGTACTTTTGTCTACTTTGCATTAATAAGGATAAAAATGGTAAGGGTAGGGAGTAGAATTCACTTTACTTCCCAGTGTTTCTCTTAATTTCATTTTCTAGATCACTTTCCCATTCTTATTTTGACTTGGAGAAAATACCTCAAGGGATAGTTACTATCTACCAGCACAGATTCTTCAAGGAGTTTCAACTAGTTCTAGATAATTTCTGAAAGCAAAGCAGGATCCAGCAATTGAGACATAAAGGTATTTATCTCTTTTGGTCTACAGCTGTGGTTTCTTTGGCATGGAGATCTCCTTAAGTGGAAACCTTCCTATTTCAGTGCAGATGAGCAACTACTTTGTACCTTATAACCTTGTGAGGCTTGAATTAGATAATGGATATAAAAGCACTTTGCAAACCTTAAAACAGTGCATAAATGCCAGCTATTATTATTACTAGCCTACAATTACCAGTCATCTTGTCTAGTGATAATTTAATTCCCTGAACTACTATAGCTGAGCTAAAGCAATATTTATAGAGGAATCACCCCATTCTGTTTGCTATTGAAATTATATAGGGAATGTTTTCAGTGAGACTGCATGGATTAGCTTACCTCTCAATATTTATTTTGCTCACCTATAGAATAATCTTTAGATTAGTGAACAGAAAAGAAAAATAGGAGGATAGTGAGTTCTCCCCAAACTGTTTCTGTTTGAACTCCATTGAAGACAGGAGAATGAGGTGAATAATAATGAAACAACCACTGCCCTCAATTTTATGGCAAACTTCTCCATTTTATGAAATACTTTCCCAAATATTATTTCTTTTCATCCTAGCTAATTCTGGTTTGCAACATTCTCATTTTTAAGGAAAATAATATTTAAAAATTTCAGTTATCCCAGAAACATTTTGTATAAAGTACATTTTCCAAAGCTCTGAAAGGATCTATATAGCAAATTCAAGAGTTTCCCTTCCCCAGGTTCTCAGTCCCATTCCATCCCCAAGCCTAATTTGATACATATCACATCTCATCACATCCATTAGGATTCATCTGCTCTTTTGTTCTCTTCCCCTATTTCCTCCATGCACATACACAAAAAGAATAGGACATAAAATCCATGCCAGAATTACTCATTTAAGAGGAAATGAAGAATATGAGATTTTCTTTGGATTGGAGTAGATGTCTTAATATGGGCTTGTCAATACATTGTATTGAAAGAAATGACTTGGGACTGCTGTAGTGATTGTAGCCAGATTTATATCTAAAACCTTCAGTCATTAATACAGTCATTTATTCTCCAAAAAAAAACATATCTAATTTCATAAAGATTGTATTGGATTGACCTTTCCTACCCTCCCCCAATTCTTCCCCCCAAAAAACAACATTGGTCAAAATAATCAGGGGAGAAAAAATTTGTCAAAATGAAGACTATATTTCTTCTGTATGTTTTTGTATGAAGGTCCTTTGTACTTTCTTTAAAAAAAATTCTCCTCCCCCCCAAAAAAGCCCTTTAAATTCCAATTATAATGACATCAGAAAAAAAATTCCAAATATAATGCCCCAGGAAAAAATAAAGAATGAAAATATAACACACCAATAGAAAACTGAACAGTCCATCTCCATGTAATTTATATGTGCTCATTTCTTCAAATAATGAGCTCAAAAGGATTGGAAACCTAACATCTGTGAGATAATCTGGATAAATTCCAAGTTTTATGGTCCCAGATGATGTCAGTGTAAGAAAGGAATACATGTTAATAAGCATTAGGAGATAAACACATTTGAAAAACTGAGCTGCATTCTTCCAAATTGATTTAGTGACAACTTTGGTTGGAATTACAAAAGCGGGATGGAGGAGGAAAAGACAACCAGAATTAGTTTCCTTTCTCATTCTGTTTCCAATCTAGTAAACAGTGATATTTATAAAAATGGTTAAGATTACTAATAGTACTTATCATCTAGACATGCAAAACTCAAAAAAATCTTTATAAAAGGTTAGTTGTCCTCATTATATAGAGGGAGGAATGGAAGAACAAAGAAGGGGTAACAATTTGCTCTTTACTAAATTTATAAAGTTAAGAATAGGACCCAGATCTACAACCCTGCATTCGGATTCTGTATGATAAGATGAAAGATATATTGCCTAGTGACTTCTAGGGACACTTTACTGTGTTCTTTTGAAGTATGGAGATTTGGGGGGTGATGAGGGAGGGCCAAGGAGGATATAACAAGAGCCTGCATCCCCCCCTAGAATGTCTGCTTAGGCTGCACAGATTTGTCCCACACCACCCAGGAGGTGGGTAAGATCCTACAAAGCTTTATCAGTTAGTGGGATTGTGAAGTCAGCAACCACTTGCCTCTCTGAAATTACAATGAAATATGGGATAGGCTATTTTGCAAATGACCAGCAAATAATCAAGGTCTTTAAATGAAGTGGGGGTTAGCTTGGAGATTCTCCCATGTTTATGGTAGAAATTTGACTCAAATTCTTGGTCTTTCTTTACTCACGCCATGAAACATTTTCCCTCCCTCTTTTAAAACTACTTGGTGACAGACAAATTCATAGCATCGTTCTATTTCTTATCTGTCCTTTTTTACTCCTCATTCCCCAAAAGGGAAGAGGAACCTTAGTAGAGAAATCTTTCAGGTACCAAGTATCATGAGACCCAATTAACAAAGACAGCATGTTCTTTGTCTCAGTAGTATATCACATTTATATCCCAGTGCCCCAGGAGTGATGCTAGCCATGAAACTAACTCTCACAGACAAAGACTCTCAAACAGCTGGCAATTCCTGATGTGAAGAGTGCCCCCATTACATCTCCTGATATTGGAAATTCACAGCTGAAATTATGTAGAAGGTGAGATACTAGAATATTTCTTAAAAGTCTGCTAATCAGGTAAGAGAAAGGGGGTGTTGAGACATCCCACCTGGCCAAGTGCCTGATTGTTCCACTAAAGTGCCCGTGAGTAATGACCACGTTATCATATTCAAACATGTTATTAACTTATTAAACCACACTACAATTACTCCAGCTAATAAAGTGTGGGTATAAAACATAATAGAAGCCGTAATTGTGTGGCAGGATGATTAAGCAGTACGCTGTGATAATTATTCTAATCCATCTTTAGAGATGGAGTCAAAGCTCTAACAATCAAATCAATCAATTAGTGAGCTGTCAGGGGAGGGGCAAATGAGGGAAATTGATGCAAAGCAAGTTTTCACAACAAAGTGATAAATCAATTCCAAATAATCATCTTCTATCAGTGGGAGAAATATAGTTGATGAAAAGAGGAGGCAAGTATGCTTACTTGGATGGGTTTGTTATCTCATGGATGCTAATGCCAATCAATCAGTCAACAAACATTTGCTAAATATTACCTATATTCCAGATCTATGCTACATACTGGGGATATATAGGGAGACAATAGCATAGTCACTGAACTCAAGGACTTTACATTCTAATGGAGGAGGGAACAGCTATATTAACAGACATATACAGAGTAGATGAGGGGTGAACTTTTGAGGGAAGTTGGGGGATTGGGAAAGACTTCTTGTTGAATGTAGCATTTGAGCTGAGCCCTGAATAAGGAGGACATGAGGAGAGAGAGCATTCCAAGCATCCCAACCACTCGGAGCAAAAATGAGAGGGACTCTCATGTGGGAGGCAAAGTGAGTAGGGATGGATAATTGGAGAGTGTATGGATGGAAGTAATATAAGAAGAGTAGAAAGGTAGGAAGAGGCTAGATTGTAAAGAGCATTAAATGCCAAATTAAATTATTCTATATTTGATCCTGCAAATAGGGAACCACTGGAGTGATACCGTAGCCTATCTATGCCTTCTCATTCTGTTCCATGCTTGTTCATGTTGTTATTCAGTTTTTTTCAGTTGTATTCAATTCTTTGTGATCCCATTTAGGGTTTTCTTAGCAAATATACTAGAATGGTTTGCTATTTCCTTCTCCAGTTTATTTTACAGATGAGAAAACTAAGGCAAGCAGGGTGAAGTGATTTGCTCAGGATTACACAGCTAGGAAGTGTCTAAGGCCAGATTTGAATCTTCCTGACTCCATGTCCAGTATTCTATTCATTGCACTACCAAGCTGACCTATGCTTGCCCATGTCCTCCCATAAATCTTCCCCAAGGTATCCCACTCAATGAACTGACAAACTTCTTCAAGACCTTCTACATCCAGGACACCAATGGAGCACATGAACTGTCTTTGCTTCCCTTCACTCTTGTTATGTATCATCTGAAGATGATTCATTCAGGCCATAGACATAGAGTTGGGAGGACTTTTAAAAGCCATTAAATTCAACTCTGTAATTATATAAATAAACTGAGCCATGGAGATGTGATGTGCCCAAAGTCATGCAAGTACTAAGTAAGGGAACCCAGGTCATCTGCCTCCAAATCAGAACTTTTCCCACTATACCACACTTGCTTCTCTAGTCTAGTCATATTTCTTTCTGATGTTGCTCTTTATATCAATTTTCCAGCACAATTTTTCAATAGTCATATGTTACAGCCTGCTCACACCCCCCATATATATCTCTATTGCCCTTTGAGAGAACTATAAATTTCATTCTTCATGATTAGCAGTTATATACATCACTGGAAGAATATTGATGCTGAAAAGCTGGGCCTTTATTTGAGGGAGATGCTTGGAATCATTAAAAACATGGGAAATTTCCCAAATACAGTCCTCCCATTTTCCTGCTCCTTTTCAATTTTGGATCCAAATGATTATTCACCCAACTGCTGAGAATAATCACTGCAATCTCAGAGCCAAACCAATGACTCTGGGTCTATTTTCCTGCTTAGTATATGGTTCAGTGGAACCAAATTCTTTTGGGGAAACTGGCATAGTGAAAAGAACATGGGAACTGGAGAAAGAATACATGGACTCTTATCCTGACACTGACACCTATTAGCTGTGAGATTGTGGGTAAATCACTTCACATTTTAAACCATATCTTCTTCAACTGCAAAATGAAAGAAACTGCATTATTTAGCACACTGTATGATAATTATGGGGACCATGTTAAAAACTTTAATGTATTCTAGAAATGTGAGCTATGAAATGACAGCTAAACCCATTCCTAGAATCTATTTGGTATTTTTCAAGTATAAGGTCACAAGAGTAGGCTCTGGAGGGGAAAGTGAGGCAGGGGACTTTGCACAGCCCTCCCTCATTTAAATCCAATTCATTTACATGACATGGTATCATCTCCCAGATATCATGGTCCTCTTTGAGAATGAAGGACGAACAACAGCTTCTTTTCTAGCCTCCCCATGCACCTGTAAGTTTGTACTTATTCAAATGATGATACATACCTGTTTTATTTTTCCTTTGACTACATGAATCAATCAGTGGTATGCTTTTCTTTTGCTCTTTAGGCCTGAATTCTCCTGAATGAACTAGGGATTATCCCCTTCTACTTAAATAAAGGTGAGGTATAGAAAGGATAGAACATCACCAAACTTGCCTTTCTTTCCCAGAATCTCAAATATCTAGTCCTGTAAACATCTGAGGATTGGTAGGGCAGAGAGAGCTAGATCATTTCTGGGACAGAGCCAGGAATCTCATTCAATATAATAATCCCTAAATCCTCTCAAGACAGGCTAAAATAGGGTTAGGTTCTGGTATTAATTTAGTTTCTGATCAGATTACCCTGGGTTACACTGGATCCTTTATAGCTCGATTTGGTCCATCTTTGTATTTCCAGAGATGCTTCCAAATTGACTCATCCTGTGTTGTGAATGATTATTTCAGCATATTGTAATCTTTAGTTGTGAGTTAGATTCTTTCTTAGTTAATTAGTTAGATTCATTCTTCAAGTTGCTTTTATAATGATGATGCAAACAATGTCATGTTTACAGAACAAGAAGCAATATGGGAGAGTGGCTAGAGGTGAAGTCACAGTCAGGTAGCTTAAGTCCCTCCCTCTCATGTGTGGTGGCTGCTTAACTCTAGGCAAGTCATATAATCACTCAGTGATCCAGGTAACCCTCTAAAGGGCAGCCAGGTGACAAAAAAGATAAGAGTTTGGGATCTGGAGTCAGGAAGACCTGAGCTCAAATGTGGCCTCAGACATTTACTAATTATGTGATCCTGGACAGATTTCCTCATCTAAAATCAGGAAATGTTTAATAAAATAAATAAAAATGCAATCTATCATAGATAAAGCTAATTTGTAGTCTTCTCTAAATAAATATTCTACCTATAAGTATCTGTTTCCATTTGTATTAGATACCTCTATTATATAAGATGTTACTTAATTGGAAATTTAGATTAATAAAATTTTGAGACTTGACTACCACACCTCACCAAATATATCATGTTATATTTTTTTGTAGATTTATTGGCAAAAGTATTTACTTTAGTGATGCAAATTACAAATCCTCATTCCTCCTATTTCTCATGAATCTTTCCATGAATCCTCCATAGGAGGGGACTCATCCAATGTACTTGAGACCTTCCTCTGGTTCTTTTAATATAGCAAAGGTACCAGCATAGTCTTGGGTGACCACATGACTAATCAACCTCCTTTTCTTGTAGCATAATACTGTCTTTTATGTCAGGTATCCCATATGATTTGTCATGAGTAACATTCCTTGTGTCTTTCTATTGATAGTTGGATCATTTGCAATCTTGATTTTCTAGGTTATGATATTGCATGATTCAGAGTCATATTGATTTGCTGGAAAACTATCAACATTATAGAAATAGACTTTGTGATAGAGAACAATTGAGATTATTGAAAAAATTGCTGGTTTATAAATGAGGTCCAGTTCAATATCCTACTCTATTGAATCTACCTTATTTGTCATCTTCAGCACTTGTTTAAGATAAATGACCCTGACAGGCTGTTCATCTGACTTCATTCATCTGGTGGTCTGGAAAAATGTCATTTTTATACTCTTTGTTCTTGATAAACTTCTGATTATTTATATCAAATGAGACAAATCAAGGAGACACTCACTAAAAGCATGCACCATTTTAATGGGAAAGCAATAACACTGACCCCATGTCAAAGGGGGATTTTCTGTAGAGCAAAGCTTCTTAATAAGGTCCATGAACTTGTTTTTGTAATATCTTGTTTCCCGAATTTCAATATAACTGGTTTTTCTTATAAACCTCTGTTATTTTTAAAAATACATTTAAAAATGTGCAGAATGTGTCACCAGACTGCCAAAAGTATCTATAAAACAACAACAAAGTGAAGAACACCTGCTCTGGATGAGCATTCTTGTCTGAGGCTGACTTTTGTGCTGATTGTATCAAATGCCAGAAAATGCAGAGACTTCTCAATATGATCTGTAATTTCTTTGCATAATTTCAGTCTTATCATCCAACCAGTAAAAGTCATGTGGATCAACAATGTTTATTTGTCAGAGAATGTTCTATAGCTGCATGACTAATTATTGAGCTTATCCAGTAACAAATATATTTTGGACAGACACCATAAATGCATGATGAGATATCCTGAAATTGAACATGAATGAGGAGTGGTTCAGATTGCCTGCAGGAAGCTTCAAACTTCTTATAAATGATCCTTGGCTTTTTTTCTGAAACAAATAGGAAGGAAATAAGCATGTTTATAGTACAAACTAAGTTCCAAGCATTATGCTAAGCATTTATAACAAATATTTTCTCATTTAATCTTCACAAGACCCTGAAGGTAGTTGCTATTATTTTCCCATTTGACTGTTGAGTAAACTGAGACAAATAGAGGTTGACTTCTCCATGGTTAGCTATTAAGTGTATGAGGCCAGAATTTAACTCAGCCCTTCCTAACTCCATCACACAACTAGCTGCCACAGGTGTCCATCTTTTTGATATTAATATTTTTATGGGGTTCTTAAAAGTACAAAAATTAAAAAACACAACACTCTTCAAAAATTAAAATTGAAGGTTTCCCCACAAGAAAGAGTTGCATAGTGTATATAAGTAGATGTTAATATATTATGAATAAGGAATTTTACAGAGAAGGTGGTATTAAGTAAGTTACTAAAGAATTGTTTGATCAAAAAAAAAAAGAAAATAGACTATTTACAGTGAGAACAGTTAAAAAATATTGGGCAACCTTATGGCTAAAAGGAACGATATGGTCAAGAGTTTGAGAGAATGGGAAGTTATGGATGATTTGTAATCTACATAATCATGAAGTGTTTTTCTCAATGTGAAAAGGAAATTTTTTGGAAGAGATTATATAACATCTTATATGATATAAATTTTCATAAAAAATTGGGCAGCTAGGTGGCCCAGTGGATAGATCACCAGCCCTAAAGTCAGGGAGGACCTGAATTCAAATCTGGTTTCAGACACTTAACATTTCCTAGCTGTGTGACCTTGGGCAAGTCACTTAACCCAAATTGCCCCAGCCAAAAAAAAACACTCCCTATTTTTCTGAACATTCCAAAAGTTTATTCTTTTTATGCCAAATCAAAGTTGATGGGTATAAACTTTAGTAAAAAAAATAGTTGAAATATATAATCTCACCTCACAATTTTTAAAATGGAAATTTTATTTTATTGAATCTTATTGAATAATTATAGAAAGGTAGTTTCATTTATTTTAAAAGACTTAAAATAATCTACTAATGTTTCTTTCTTCATTCATTCATTTCAAAATATTTATTAAGAGCCTGTAGTGCTGGTCTTACATTAGGTGCATATGACATGGACCCTGCCCTTGATTAAATTACCATTTAGTAAGTAAGTGAAGTCTTATATCCAAATAAATACAATCCAAAATAGAATATTATAAATGCAGATGAGAGGAATAAGCAAAGCACTATTAACATTCCAAGGATTCAGAAATTACTTTTGGCTGAGGATCAGAGGGTTTCTGGGAAGCTGGGGTATTAAAGTCAAATCTTGAAAAGTAAGCAGGATTTCAATAGGCAGAGATGGGGAGAGGGCATTTGAAAAGCAATGGGGTGAACAGAAACATTGAAATGGGAAAGGAAAGGATCTGTTAAAAGAATGATAAGTAATACAGTAGAATAGGATATACAATATAGCTGGAAATATAATTTGAAGTCAAATAGTGAAGAGTCTTGATTTCCAGATTAAAATTTCCACTTTTGGATTAAATGGTAGACTTAGCATCTCCTGCTTCAGAGACAAATGGCAAAGGTTCCAAAGAAACACAGTACTTTTGGATGTGATAGTGTTTAAAAGGAAAGAAAATAATTGACACTTTAGAAAAACTGGTGTGTCTAACTCTGCCAGAAGTATCACTAGGTGGCAGCCCGGGATTAGCCTTTAAAACCTCCTCAAAACTCAAATATGGAGGTACTAGAGGGTATGAAGGAAAAACAGACTTGAGGACATAAAAGAAAAAAAAAGCTCTTTTTTTTAAAAAGAAGATAAGAGTTAAAGTCACAGAGGAGATCATGATTAAAACAAAACAGAGAACCTGGAAAAATTATAAAAAAGAAGTTAAAGATTTCTTGAAAACCACATTTTGTTGTGAGGATTTAAAAAAAAAACATTCTCACTATTTGTTTTCCTTTTAAAATTCATCATGGATCATTTTACTGTGCTTCATGAGTGTTTTAACTATTTCCTTCTTTTAATAATATTTCCTTTGTGATTGCCTATGTGATCTTAGGCAAATTAACTGACCCCTTTGGATCTCAGTTTTGTTGTCAAATTCAGGGGATTTAATGATTTCCAAGAACCTTTCTTAGCCCTGTTTCTGGAGGCAGAGCAGAGAGCTAATGAACCTGCAGGAAGCTGGAGATCCTGATAATCAATTGGTTGTTATCCTCCATGTTCAGAGAACCAAAATGACATCAATATGTTGGGGTCAGATTATGGCTGATCAGACCAATAGGGTCTTGGAAGACACCATCATAAGTTGGACACAAATAGTCCATATGAACATTTGGAGTAGAAATCCTGTCAAGTACCTTTCTGTGAATGAGGAAAGAGGATGGGTTTTACACTTGCTTTTTGTTGAATAATAGTGATAAATTAATAACATTGAGGATAACACACTTATTTAGTGATTCAAGGATTTCTAATTGCCTCATCACAGCAACCCATAAAGTAGATAGTAGTACAAGTTTCATTTTCATAATGGTGTAAGTAGTATAATGTGATGAAGTCATGAAGACCTAGTTTCAAACTTTGTCATCCTGAGCAAATCAATTTACATTTATGTGACTCAGTATGTTCATCTGTAAAACAAAGGGTGGTCTTCAATTTATTTTCTAACGCTAAATGTGTGGTCCTGGCAGCTTAGATTCTGCTGTATTCTATTCCTTTTCCTTTTGTCATTCTTCAATAATAGATATTACTCTGTTTCTCCACTATCCCTTTTCATTTAAATTCTTCCCTGTTTCTGGGTTTTGCCTTTTGACACAACCCATCTTTATCTCCTCAACTCCTACATGCTGGATTTCTTTTATACACCACTAAGGGCCTCTGAGATACTAGTTCATTGTCAAAAAATATTATACTCTGGGCATTTCTGGCTTGAAATTAAGCTCTATGCTTTTGTACAATAGAAAACATTATGACATTTTTCTTAAACCTGATTCACAGACTTGAAAATGACATGATTGGCAAGCCTACCATTATACAATGAATTACTTTGTAAAAATGTTTTTAACTTTTTTCTGCTGTGCTGTATTCAAAATACTTTAAAAATACAAATTGTTAGAAGAAGAAGAAAATGATATGTTTTTGAAGAAAAAAATTTAGATGCAATTGAGAGATGGATTGTCACATGTGAGGAACAGCAAAAAGATTAGTGTGAATGCATTATTGAGAATATGGAGGGAAATAAAGTGTAAGAAGACTGGGATGATAGGAGTAGGCCAGATTTAAACCATATATAGAGATAGACAGAGAGAGAGAGAGAGAGAGAGAGAGAGAGAGAGAGAGAGAGAGAGAGAGAGAGAGATGTTTCTCTTGTGTGTCTTGGTCTGTCTGCCTGCCTGCCTCT
>JAJPUD010000771.1:21730-37410 GCA_023553655.1 Myrmecobius fasciatus | reverse complement strand
CACACACACAGACACACACGTATATAGTTATTTAGTTACTTGCATTTTGTTTCCCCTAACAAGACTGTAAGTTCCTTGAAGGTTTACCTTGTGTCTTAAGACAATGCATGACACGTAGTAAGCACTTGATAAATGCTTAGTGACTAATTGAAATGGTGGTTGTTGTCTGCTGTCATGTTTTATTTAGTACAAATTGAACTCACAAAAAGAGAAGATAGAAAACAAGCCAAAGAGTTATAGGTTTTTCTGTTCTGAGCACAAAAGGAAATTAAACTGCTGGGAAGCCAGCTTGAGTTTCCTCTACAGAAGGATAAAAAGTAGTGCCTACCCCAAAGAAGACATGAAGCCAGAGGCACCTGGAGGAATTTTTTGGTTTGGTTTGGTTTGATTTTCTTTTTTTTTTTCCTCTCAAAACTGATGCCAGCCATAATCTCAAGAAAACAAAAAAGTATCTTTTCTTCATTAAAGGCTCAGAGACTCCTTGTTCTAAGATTGACTTATAAGTCCAGGAAATGAGCATGACAGGAAATATTTCAAATATTATTAGAAGAGAGATAACAATGGTGTAACCTAGTGAACTATTAATTTTTGTCAATCTCTCTATTGTAAGGTCAATCCTGATCCAGTGAATGATGGAGATACAGAATCACAGTTTTGGCACCCATTATCAGGAAAGAGCTTTCTGAATTTATCCAAAAGCAGTATTGATATAATAATTCCATTTCAAATAAAAATCAATGACACTCATATTGAGATCTCTAGGGTGACAAAGGTTCTGTAAATTTTCACCATATTCCCAGGGAAAAAAGATCATTCTACTTCTTAAATTACCATTCCTGGAATTGATGTTGAGTGATGGGAGGAACACTATCACATATTTGTAACAATGGTAGACTGAGTAGGAATCAGGAAAGACCTGGGTTCAAATAATGATTTAGTCTCTCTGATCATCATCTTCCTCAATTGTACAATAGGAATGCTAGTAATTGCATCATCTTTATCATAGGGATATTTTAGGAAAAGGAATTTGAGTATCATAAAGCTCTATACAAATGCAATTACTATTGCCTTATAAGCTACTATTGTTACACCATTCATTTACTCTAGTGTACAGGTCATGTTTCAGGGAGCATGATTCTACCAACAAAATAATCCAATTTTCTGTAATAATAAGCTACATTATAATGGAGTTGCACTGATTTTAGTTCTGTTACTGCAAGATAAATAAGTTAACTTGGCTGACTGTCAGTCAAACAGAATGAACCATTACCCCCAGTGATGAAGAGTTGGCTTCACTTTGGATGGATAACATTTTAGATGAAAACAGAAAATTGGTAATGAAAATAAAAGACCTAAGGAGCAGGGAATTTCCAATAGACATGTCATGGGAAAGACAGAGGATTAGTAGTCATGGAAACCAGAGCCTTTATTTATCCACCAAGCAATTGTGGCGTGGTCATGTGTAGCCAGGTTATCCTCCCTCCCCCCAATATTCTGCCCAGTCAAACTCTTAGTGATTGCCAAATCTCAAAAACAAATTGGATATTTGGTCTGGCACAGTTGTCAGTCAGTTAGTATTTATCAAGTACTCAAAGGGATACGGAGTTTTGTATGATATGCTCAAGCAGCTAGGGATTATAAATAGATATAAATCTCAATCATTTTTACTTACTACCTATAATAAGACTTTGGGACTCTCACTTAACTTTTCTAGACCTCAGGATATTTATTTGTAAAATGAAATATTTGGGGGACAATGGTCTTTAAGGTCCCATCACAAGTAATCCAACCCGATAAGCACATATTAATTGCCTTCTATGCTACAAGACACTATGCTAGATACTGGGGATACAAAGATAAAAATCAAATGGTCTCTGACCTTAAGAAATTGACATTCTTACAACACTAAATACCAGTGTTATGTAAGAAAGTTAACACTGGGAAATCAGGCATTCTGATATTTATGGTGATATGAAGAATACTTTCCATTATAACTTCCCTACTGAGGAAAGTGAAGTTTTTCCCTCTTTCCCCATATCTCTTGGTCTCTTTGTTTTTCATAGACATATAGCACTAACCTAAGCTGAAGAATCAGTACAGACCAATATCTGGAAACCAGACATGTCTATTAAGGTTATAGCTATATATCTACTGTCATGGTACAGTCTCATTGGAACTAAAATCTTAGGTTATAAAAATCCATGTAGATTTTTCATCACACAATATGTTCCTTGAAATTATCACTTGGTCTATATATGTATTCCATATACTCTGAATACATCTTGTGTATATAACTGATTACATATATATATATGTATATATATATATATATCTTACTGAAATATAATCTCCTTGAGAGGAGAAGGACTGATTTTACCTTTATTTGTATCTCTGGAACTTTAAAACTGGCCTGCTACCAGAGCACATTAATAAATGCTTGTTGACTGGTGATAATGGCATTTCCATGTATGGAATCACTAGGGAAGGATCACACAAATGACAAGTAGAAGATTCTTTTGTTGTTCAGTCATGCCTGACTTTTCATGGCCCCATTGGAATTTTCTTGTCAATGATACTGAAGTGGTTTGCCATTTCCTCCTCCAGCTCATTTTATAAATGAGGAAACTGAGGCAAACAGGTTTGAGTGAATCGCCCAAAATTACATAGCTAGTAAGTGTCCAAGACCATACTTGGATTCAGGAAGATGAATCTTCAGGATTTCAGGTATGGTATTCTATCCACTGTGCCATCTAGGTGCATAACTAGGAGATGGGAGACTTAAAAAGTCCTCGATTAAACCAAGTGGATCTTCATAGAATAGCAGTGACAGAACACAAAAAAGCTAAGCACTTGACTCAGGATCTGACTTCCTAAGGATTTGCACTAACATGATGTGAGGCAGAGACCAAACAATCAATAAATATTTCGTGCATCAAATTGAAGCTCAATTTTTTTGAACATCTCCTTCCTGCACATCAGCTGTTCAAGACTGAGAGCCAAGCAGAAAGGTTTGTTATTCTTTGATTAAAATTGAAAAGATAAAGATAATTTGATGAGAAAGTGATCAGGAGGTCACTCAGAATATCAGGTGTAGAAATACTTTTACAACTAACCCTAAAGCCTCATTGTCATGGGAGTGCCAACACTGTTCTGAGGTGGGAGAGGATACCAAGAAGAGCGTCTTTCAGCTTTTCTCTGCAAATACTGTCTTGCCGGCAAAACAGAAAAGCAAGTAAGGAGAGCCAATTTAACTGCTTCCCTAAGAGTAATATTTTGAAACTTGACTTGATTTGCATTTTTAATTTACTATGTTCACTTGATGTTGCCTTTACCTCTGAGTAATTGGATTTTCCTGATGGCAGCCTGTAATTTGCCAAATCTTTTACAAGTGAGATAATTGTATTCATGAGAAAAAGCAAAATCCTGCTAATTATTTTTCTTGTGGTTTCATAGTTTTTTTGTTACTTGTTTGGTTTTTTTTTCCTCCAGGATTTGTGATTTCATCAATATTGGGAACCCCTAATGTGAAATTTCTTTTTACCAAGGGAACTTCTAGTCTTAGTTGCCTGGGCCACTGAAAAGTTATTTGATTTTCAAGGGTCACAAAACAAGTATGTTTTAAGATGGAGCTTCAACTCAAGTCTTTCTGGTTCTGTTGCCAGGACTCTACCCCCCAAAACAAGCTATCCCTTTTGTTTTACTTTGTTTTGTTTTTTAATCCATGGTTTCTTGGAGATGTTGTGTTGGTGCCATGTATTTTGAGTTGCTGTCTCTACTAAACTCTTTTTCTTGATCACATGTGTTCAAAGAACAAGGCAGCTGCCTTTTTTTTGGTAGCTGTTTAGGGGCCCTTCCCCCTGGGGAAGAAAAGATCAATCACTGTTCTGACAAAAGGGAGGCTCCTAAAATCCAGTAAAGGCTCACACCTGTTGGGTTTTGAAAAAGCTCTGAAGTGAAGTCATGGGTCCTTGCCTTGGCTCCATCTATATGGGGAAAGAGGACAAAAAACCCTTGAAGTCCCAGAACAGCTGATCCAACCAGAGTAGTTGCTACTCCAGGGGAAGTGAACAGGTGTGGCTGATGCACTAGGCAGGATAACTGGGAGCTCTCCTTATTCGCTTTGATAGGCAAAGCTTTAGTATATGTGTTTACTCCCCATAGGGATACTAAATGGATTTCTCCGCATGGGTCATATATTGTGGAACATAAGGCACCCTGGGGTCTCGAGCACCCTGAACATCAGCCAGCAGGCATGGCAGAGGCAAATTTCTTTGCCTACACTAGCTTCCTGCTTCCTTGCTGGTGCTGGCACTGATGCCACTGATTGGCAGCACTATTGCCTTTGCAACAGCAAAAACAATAGGCCACACACAGCTTTCTATCATCTGAACTCCAAATTGCATCTGGGGTCTTTACCCAGAAATTATTTATTTATTCAGAGCATGTTGGCTCACTGTTCAAACCTTTTGGCTAGTCAGCTGCAGCATCTGACCCTTCCTAATTTTCTCTTTTGCCTAGTGAGAAATGGTTGGCATAAAGTTGAGATTTTTTTTTGGACAGGGGAAGGAGAAATCAAGATTTAATAAGTTTCTCGCTTTGCTTTTGGGATAGAAGCCAGCAATATTTTGGGGAGGATGATTTCAAACTGAAAAGGCAGAGTTGTAAAGAAAGCATGGTGCAGTGAAAAAGAATACTGAATTTCAAGTCAAATGACCTAGGTTCAATATTTATACCAGACTTATTGCCTCTGTGAATCAGGCAAACAACTAATCTCTGACTCTATTTCCTCATCTGGAAAATAAAGAAGTTGGATTATATATTCAAGTTCCTTGCAGCTCTTAATTCAATGGACTATGACTTATGATATGTGTGATTTTGTAAAGTAATTTTTCGTGGGACTTCAACACTGAAAAAGGAACTTTTATTTTTATAGGATCCAGGTCCCTTTACTCTGCATTATGGGAAGGCAACTAATATGGCTAAGGGTCTTGAGGTCATGTTGTACATGGATTGGTTGAAGGAACTGGTGAAGAAGAAATGTGTGTGTGTGGGAAGGAGGTAATAAGGGGAGGGACCTATATTAGTTGTATTTATTTATAAAGATGTAAATGGAAGAGAAATTAGACTGGTTTTATCCAGCACTGTGGGAAGAATTAGACGAAAAAAGTAGATAAAAGTTGCAAAGAGACAGATATAAGCTGTTTAATGTAAGAGGAAAAGTTCCTAGTAAGCTGACTTATCCAAAAGTTGAATAGACTGGCTTGGGTAGTGGATTTCTCTTATGCTGAAAGTTTTGAAGTCAAACCAGATGGCCATTTGTTGCAAACAATTTAGACAGGATTCCTTCAAACTGGACTAAATGTCCTCTGAGTTTCCTTCTAACTCTTAGATTTTGTGACTGAATTTCAAGTGGCATCTCAAGGTTTGGGTAGGGAGAAGAGAAATCATTAAAATTCTCTTTATTACAGACTTACAAAAATGAGAGCATTTTATATTACTTGCTCTTTATTGCTGTTCTTATTCCTTCATGGGAGATAAGGAGGGGAGGGAAAAGAAAACATGGTTTTCAACTCAGGCACAAAATTACAGAACCATTTTGTTAAAGGAATAGTACATAAGGACCCACTTACTCTGCTATGGAATACTACCACTGAAACAGGTTTCCTTCCAAACACCTCTGGAAAATTCTGACCTAAGCCTAGATTAAGGAGGGATTGTGAGTGGTCACAGCAAAAGGGTGGGGAAAGCATGACAGCACCCTTTCCCTAATCAGCATCAGCACCATTTCCCTAATGATCATTTTGCTCTTGGGTATCTGGAGGCAACCTTCATTGGAAGATGTTCTTTCCACAGAAATACACAGTGCAACACATAGGAACTATGCAGATGGTTATTCCTTTTGTTCCACTAAAGGAAAAGTTGAGAAATGTTCTACCCTCTTCCCCTGAGTGTATCAGGGAATTAAGAAACAACTCCTCTCTGCTCAGCAGTCCAGCTTCCTTAGGAAAGCCTCCTACTAGTCTTTGTCATTGATGTCTCGTATGGACCCATTCTCTTTTTTAACATAATTTTTTCCAATGACATGAAAAAATATTTTAACATTAATTTTTCTTTTAGAGTTTTGAGTTTCAAATTCTCCCAAACTTCCCTCCTCATTGAGAAGGCAAGCAATTTGATAAAGGTTATATATGTAGAATCATGCAAAAATACAGACCCCTCCAAAAAAACCCAAAGACCTACCAAAATCTTCCCTTCCTGCTTTACCATCATTATCTCTAATCAGAGACAATCACAAGGGTCATGCCATTACACACAAAAATTCACAATCACTTATGGAATATAACAGACTGGTGATGTATGACAAGTGGAGTGTGACAACTTAGCAGCCGCTGGACTACCGGAGATGAACTGGACTGCCTGTAACATCTGAGGGAAAAAGTACCCTAAATACACTGATGGGACCGCTGTAGGTGGGAGGCCAGGGATCTCCAGAAGTACAGGGGCCAAAAACTGCCCCAAGGTAAGCTACTGAGTCATTCCTCTGCAACTTAAGCCCAAGACAGACCTAATGGAGTGGCTCAAAATGCTCCCTTATACCACTGTTTGATGGTTCTTAGGGGGAAAAATCTAAAATCACTTTTTCCTCCCCTGGGAGCTACCTTCTTAAATCATTATCAAGATTCCTGGTTTCCAAAATCAAGTGTGACCCACCCCTACCTTCCTAAAAACAGTGTGGAGTCACCATTAGAATTCCTGGTGTCATCAAAATTTCTGATGCCATCTCCAACTATCTTTGAATGGCCCAAAAGATTAATTATACCAATCTAATTTTTTGAAGCTGTCTTCTAGCCAGAACTCTCTAGGGATAATCTAATTTGGAGTATCCCTCTCATCTACATGTTCCATGGTGTCCACTGTGGTGGCTGGAAGCCAGCTATGGGAAACACCACCAAGGGCAGTTCTCATTGTGATTTCTTTATCCCTCTATTTCTTCATCCCTTTCTCCCTCTGAGGGATAGCTAGATGGCATAATATTTAGAACACTGGACCTTGAGTCAGAGAGTCTCATCTTCCTGAGTTCAAATCTTCCCTCAGACATTTACTAGCTATGTGATCCTGGGCAAGTTACTTAACTGTGTTTGCCTGTTTCCTCATTTGTAAAATGAGCTGGAGATGGAAATGCCAACCACTTTGCCCAGAAAACCCTAAGTGAGGTCTCAAAGGGTCAGACATGACTGAAAAAAATAACTCAAACAAAATTTTCTCTCTGATCCTTTTTTTCCAAATCTATTAGATCAATAAATATTATTCAGCTAGAATATCATTATCTCCCGCTGCCATCAACATTTCCTATGCTGTTTGTAGTTTTTTTTTTTTTTTTTGAGAAAGTCACCTATCCCACTACATGGGATTATTTTGGAGGGTAAGATCATTCAGTGAAAAGGATACTGACTGTGGACCTGGATTCAAATACTTTCTCTGATGATTGAAATCTGTGAGATGTTGGATACATCATTCAGTCTCCTTAAATGTCTGTTTCCTCATCTGCAAAATGAAGTGATTGGATTTTATGGCCTGTAATATGTCTTCTAGTTTTAGATTTATAATCATCTTGAGATTCTCCATCTTGTATTAGTAGAAGATGTCTTAGAGTTTATAAGGTGTTTTTCAGTTTATAAGTGTTTCCCTCACCACAAGCCTATTATGCAGGAAGTACAAATGTTATTATTCACATTTTACACATAAGATAACTGATAAGATAACTTGCCTATGGTTACACAATTAGTAAGTGGCTGAACCAAACACTATCATTATTCAATTAAATTATTCTGAGCAATGTATACCTTTAAAGTAAGAATTATTTCTTCTGACAATTGGAAAAGCTCATGTTGTAGAAAAGAAAGCATTATCCCTGTCAGGACACATGAATGACAGTCACGTCATTGACTTTTTTCAATGTTAATTGTTGACTCAGCCCATCACTACTTTTGACTTCAGTTATTCTCATTAGAGTATCTTCTACTTAACACCTTTCAGGTCTCTTGGGTGCAATTCTGTAAATGACCCTCTTCCCTACTCTGCATCATACCCTAGAGCCTGAAAGGTGTTAAGTAAAAGATAATCAAATTAGCAGAGCAAAACTAGAGCACCTGGCAAAGCAGAATCCAAGACAGGTCTACCTCAATATTATTCAGTTGTTTTTCACACATCTCAAACTTTTTTATGAGCCATTTTTAGTTTTTCTAGCAAAGATATTAAAGGGGTTTGCCATTTTCTTCTCTAACTCATTTTATGGATGATGAAACCAAAGTCAACAAGTTTGAGGGACTTGCCCAGAATCACACAGCTTGTGATTGTCTGAGATTGGACTTGAATTTGGATCTTCCTGACTCCAGGCTGAGTTCTCTATCCATGGCACCACCTCCCTGTTCAACATAAGGCAACTCAGTCTACAATTGCACAGGGAGAATACACTGTTTTGTTCTCATCACTAGTTGTTATTGTTGCTCAGCACCTAGGAGAAGGGAGCCAGTGACCAAAGGCATTATTGCTGTCCTTTGTACAGGACACCTGGACTGAAATGACTCTTTAAATTAACATTGAACGAGTGTTTGTGCTTCAATTTTTTTTTTATTTGTAAAATGAAAGATTGAACTAGATGACCTTTCAAATACTTCTCATCCCTCAATTGATGATTCTCCCCAAAGTTCAGCTGGAGTGCTGAACCTGCAGGAAGACCTGAGTTCAAATGCAATCCCAAATGATTACTAGCTGTGTGATCCTCACCAAGTCACTTAATCTCTGTTTGCTTCAATTTCCTTTTTGGTAAAATGGGGATAATTATAGTACGCATCTCCCAGGGTTGTAATGATCAAATGAGATAATAAATGTAAAGTAATTTGCAAATCTTGAAATGCCATATAAATAGGAACTATTATTAATATTAAATTTATGGTCCTATGATTGATATTTAACTATGAGTTCTGCTGCTACCTTCGTGATTTTAAACAATTCACCTGTTCATCTCTTTAAGTTTCAGTTTTCTCTTTATAAAATGAAGGAAAAGGAGTGGGAAGGGGATGGAGTGATGATAAAACAAGTACTTCTATACCACCTTCAATGTTCTAGATCCTGTGCTGTGCCTTTTACAAATATTATTTCCTTTGATCTTCATAACAACCCTATGAGATAGATGCTTTTGTTATCTGAATTTTATAGTCAAGAAAACTGAAGCAAAAGTAGATTAAGTGACTTGTCCAGGATCAAAAAGCCAGTAATTGATTGTAAAATCAAGAGGCATTTCCCTCCTACCCTCCCCTTTTCAAAAAAGAACAAGATGGAAAAGAGTAAAAATGACACTAAATTTCCTTTTTTTTATCAGTGGGCTTCAATTAATCAGTTTTGATTTTTTGTCAATAAGCTTCCCTTTCCAGAAAAAAAGAATAGTTATTATCAACATATTTGAACTCAGTCTTACTGCCTGATCCAGAACTCTATCCACTGTACTATCTCTATTGGAGGTGAATAGATTAGATGAATTTTAAGGTCCCTTTCAGCTCTGACCCTATTTTCTTCTAATGGGGATAATACATTGTTGTTTTTCTCTAGAAAGGAAGGTTGATTTTCAAAAGTCAAAATTGATCAACTGAGGCCCACTGGGGGAAAATAAGGAAATTTAATGCTATTTTTATTCTTGCCCAACTTCCCCCTGCTTTTTTAAGAAAGAGACAGAGAAGCCGAATGAGAAAAAGAGGAAGAAAGAGAGAAATGTCATTTGACAAAATAAAAATAAGTTGAATCATAGCACTTCAATATAAATATTATAAGGTTTGCTTAACCTGGATAGAATAAGTGGACACTTATGGGTAGGAAGAAGAAAAACAGCAAAGTTAGGGAGAAAGAGAAGGAAAAGAAAAGATGCAGAGAAAAAAGAGGAAAGAGAGTGAGAAGACAAAATTAAAGTTAGGATAAAGGGATCAATGAAGCTTTTTTTTTTAGAAAGAGAAAGCTGCATTTATACATATTCAGAGGAAGACATGATAAGGGAAGAGACTGAGAAATGAGAAAAAAGAAGCAAAATGTTGTGGGTGTGAATGAAGGAATTTAAAAATCTTTTCTTTCCAACTCTGCTTTTTAGGTGAGCTGCAGACTTTCCCTATTAAGTTCTCTTAATGCCTCCGGTGGGAGGGAGGCTAGTTCTTCAAAGGGACATAGGGAGACATAGATTTCAGTTGGCTTTCCCACTCCCTCTGTGACTTTGATCAAGTCATAATTTATCTGGTGGTGACATGAAGAATTAAATTAAATAAAACATAAGGAGTTACTTTTAGTTCTAAATTTGCCAAGGAATCAGACTTATATTTGACTTCTTCCTCAATTATTACTATGTAGTAGTCATGGACACATTACTTTACTTTGCTGAGCCTGTTTTATGGTAAAATGTGAGAAATATGCCTTATAAATTTATCGTGAGGATCAAGTGATTTAATATATGTAAGATACTTTGAAAATCTTAAAATACTATATAAAATCTGTCACCATCATTAAATAACAAGTAACTGATTACTCATTGTTCACAGCTGCTCTTTGTTATTACCAACCTTTTTCTTTAAACCTTCAGAGGCTCAGAGAGTCATAGGTCACCATTAAGGAAATTGCTCACTTCCGGGAACTGGATAAATATGTTCTTATCTACTTGTTTACAACTATCTTACAAGTCTAGAGAATACTTTCTTTTTCTATTAAAAACCTTATGGGATTAATAACTCATTAAACTGATCAGAAGTTTAATATAAGCCAAAAGTATAATATAGTCCCTAGAGTAGACTAATATCTGACATTTACTAGTTTAAAAATCCTCAATGGAAATGATAAACAAACAAATAAATAAAAGAATGAATGAATAAATAAATAAATAATACTCAGTGACTCCCTATTACCTTGAGGATAAAATGCAAACTCCTCAAACTAGCACTTAACACCTTCCACAAACTGAAACTAATTTAGCTGCCTAGACATTTCATCATATTTCTCCTCTTCATACACTGTATTCCCTCTGTAAACCAGTTCATTCTGAAACACAGAATTCCCAAACTTGTATCTTCATCTTTCCATAAATTTTCCCTCTCTCCCATAAGTTTCCCCTTTCTCCCAGAATGTGATCCCTCTTCATCTCTACCCCTCAGAATCTCTTTAATATACACCCTTCAAAGTCAAATCACCTCCTACATAATCAGGAAGTTTCCTGTTTTCTTCAATTATTAATATGCTATCTCCTTCTTCCAATTACCTTGCTTTATTTGGCTTAATGAATATTTTCCCAACATACAAACACACAGATATATATTTGTACACACAAATGTGTGCATGTGTATGTGTAAAATCTCATTTGATCCTCACAACAACCTCCTTAGGTAAGTCCTATTATTAGTTCTATTTTATAGATAAGTAAATTGAAGCTCCAAGTGATTATACTACTAGTCCAGGTTCAGACAGATAGTAAAATATCTGTTGTTGTTGTGTTCAATTCTTCATGATCCCTTTTGGGATTGTCTTGGCAAAAATAATGGAGTGGTTTGTCATTTCCTTCTGTAGCTCATTTTACAGATGAGAAAACTGAGGGAAACAGGGCTAAGTGACTTGCTCAGGGTTATCCAGCTAATAAGTGCCTAAGGCTGTATTTGAAGTCATGAAGATGTCTTCCTGATTCTACACCTTGGATTCCATCCAGTAGACCTCCTACATATCCCCAACAGGTATTTAAGGCAGGATTCAAAATTTGTCTTCCCAACTCAAATTTACCCACTATCAGTTCATAGATATTTCTGCCCAAACTGAAGACAATAAATGTTTGACAATAAATTGAATGAATATATTGTTATTGTTCAGTTGTCTCAGTCATCTCCAACTCTTCCTTACCCCATTTGGGGTTTTCTTGGTAAAGACCCTGGAGTAAGCTGACTTTTCTTTCTGTAGCTGTTTTTATAGATGAAGAAAATGAAGTAAATAATATTAATTGATTTGCTCAGGATCACACAGCTAGTAAGCATCTGAGGCTGAGTTTGAACTCAGGTATTCTTAACTCTAGGCTTTGAATTTGTACCTCATGGGTAAATAAATCTGATCAAAAAGATAATTCACTCTTTGGCTTCATTATTAAAAGACTAATGTCCAGATGATGAGCCAAAATAGCCCCACCATATTTTTCAACAGACAAATGGCATGTGGTTTTCTATGCACTTCTATGTGAAATATTGAGGGAGTAGAGGAGAAGGAAGTTGTTTCATTCTCTTCTCTAGCAGGAGATAAGCTCTCTAAAAATTATATGGAGAATGGTTTAAAGAATTAAAGATATTAAAGGCGGAAAAGAGAAAGCATAATCATTGTTTTCAAGGATCCTAGATGAGCTAATAGATTACTCCTATTTTTTCCCAGCAAAACACAGATTGCTCAATCTGTGTTTACACATTGAAAGGAAAAGTAGTGGCTTAATCTAAGATTGTTCTGACCTTCAGAATTGATTGATTGTCAAACAGGATCAAGAAGTAGTGAGCTTTTACTCTTTGGAAGTATTCAATTACAATCCAAAGGAATATCTCTAAGTAATGATGAGCCTCTCTTTCCCTCTCTTGCTCTCTCCCCTTTCGCCTTTTCTTCCTCTCCTCCTTTCTTTTCCTCTCCTCACTTCTCTCCATCACACATACACACTTCCGTGGTAAAGGTTGAACAATATAATTGCATTTCCTAGAATTTTTGAGGTCACAATTCTTATCATTTCTGACTTGTCACTTATGGCCAATTTAGCTTCTCCAAGCCTTCAGTGGAAAAATGATTCATATAGTCGCCTAAGGCACAGAGAGCAAAGGAAAGGTTAGATCTTTTATCTAAGCTTCCATTTGTCCCTCTATCAATCTGACTGAACAAAAATATGAGGATGAGACTAACATTGATGACAGACCTTAAAGAATGGTCCTAAAATTACTAAGTCCTAAAAATTACTAAAGTCCTAAAATTACTAAAAGCTGTCTATTTTGTTAAGATATTTCAATAAAGGTGTCAATGATACAAATAACTGTTGGAAGTTCCACAAATGGAATAAGAAATGGGAAGGAAAAAAAAGCATTTATCCAGTGTTGTGCTAAGCATTTTACAAATATTTAATCAGAGCAAGAATTATTTCATTAGTGTGGGGAGCTCACAGGTGAGAAAACACCCTTTATCAATGCAGGTCAGCACCTCTGAAATCTTAGAGACTTGCCCAGAGCCATACAACCCAGAGGCTAGACTTGAAACAAGTTTTGGGTTTTGGGGATTTTTTTTGGCTTTCAGGCAGTCTCCCTTTCTACTATACACCAATGCCTCTCTCCAGTGTAATTATAATTGCTTAGCTCATAGTGACAATTTCTTTCTGAAAATTCAGTCATACTTGTAGAAAACACCATGGAGACCGCACATGTATAAACTATATCAGGGATGGAGGGATAGAATTTGGAACTTATTAAACTTTAAGAAAAAGCTTAAAAATTATTTTAATGTGATTTGAAAAAAATTAAAAATTAAAAAAACACCATGCAAAAAGAAATGATATACATACAAATGGTCAATAAGTTTTATAAAAAGGACAATATAAAATGACTATATAGGTATAAATACACATGGAACAACATGACTGCAGAGGTGACAAGCATGGTAATGGTGGGGTTTCACATTATTGAAAAATGATACATATATAGTTACTTCTATGGGATTTGTTTGTGATACAAAATCTTCTGAGCCCGATTCCTTCACCTGATTTATTTCTTATTTTAATTGGAATGCTATATTCTTATAATGATTGCTCCTTTATTCTAATATTGGAGATTTTTCTCTCTTTTTCCTCAAATATATTAGGAAAATCTCAGTAATTTATTCCTGTTCCAGGTTTTCTATCTTCTTTCTTTTCTTTTTTGGCTACTCCTCCCCAAACTCCCAATATCCTAAGGTTTCTGGAGCCTTTCACTGGGGAATTGTCAATAGTCTTAACTCTTCAATTCAATGTATCATCCCCATCAGTTTATACAGCCTAAACCTGCTGTTTCTGTACAATCCCCCTCTCCTAGTACATTATGCTCATGTTCATCCCTGATGATACAGATGTCAGAGAATCAATAAATCCCACAGAGCACAGCAGCAGACGGAAGACCAAACTGTCCTTACCCAAACACTTACTCCTAACACTTTTGGCAACTTGCCCAGAAAGAAGAGACAAGGATATGCAAAGCATGTTTTATTGGTGATGTAGAACAGCAGCTGGCTGTCTCACTAATGACACTTCGTATTCATATCTGTTCAACCAAGGAGCTCCAAGCTCTTAAGAAACTCCTACCTGCTAATCCAAACTATAATCCCGGAAAGTGTTAAGGAATCAATGCTTATTCTGATTCTGTTGAAAGCACACTGTGTGTCTCAAAGCCTCTAGGAAGTAAGTTTAGAAGTAAGGGAATTGACTCCCATTTTACAGTTGAAGAACTTGAGATGTGATACATAACCTAGACTTTCTAAATCAGTACCCTAGTCTAGGGTTCCTGATGCCTGATTCTTGTCCTATATACTCTTTTTCTGGCCTTCTCTGAAATCGATCTCCTACCAAAGCTTTTACCCATTTCAACCAATGAAGTATTGAAAGGCGATTCAGAGATCACTCAAGCTTTTCTTTTCCATTTTCCTTATGCTTGGGGGGGTATGTTATATCTTCTGTACATGGCAGAATGATCTTTCTGACACTTACTAGCTTTGTGACCATGGGCACTCAGTTTCCTCATCTGTAAAGTGATGTTATTTGGTTATTGTGGGGCTCAAATAACACAAGGAATGCAAAACATTGTATATGTCAGCTACTCTTCAAGATGAACACTATTTCATATAAATATTCTATGGATGCTGAATGAACATCAGCAGCCTACCAATTTATGAGCCGTGAACATGTGGTTACATTTACAAACACATACATGCCTAGAGGCCAGCCAGGGGCCTAGCAAACACAGTGAATCCATATTTCTAACAGAAATAACTGCAGTTACATTCCTGTTTCAGTTACTAATGGCTCCTTGGGGATTCATTACCTTTCTACCATTAAAAGACTTCAGAGACCACCTGAACATTTCTTCAATGGGAGGTTGAAACCTTATCTAATCGGGGAGCATGGAGAATCAAGGGCTGCTGCCACTGTCTAGTGTATGAACAGAAACATGACAATTTTTATAGTAACAACATAGTAAAGATGGAAAATTTTGGAAACAAGATATTTTTTGATCAGTTAATTGACCCACCATAATTCCAATGAACTAATGATAAAGCATGCTAGTACCTGAAGGTAGACAAGTGATGGACTAGAGATGTAGATTGAGACAAGTTTTAAAAATGGACAATGTAAGAATTTGTTTTGCTTAACAATATCTAACTATATGAGGATTTTGTTTTTGTTTTCTCCTTTTAGATTAGGGAGAAGAAAAGGTAGGAAGGAGAAAAAAGGAAGAACTAAGGAAGGAAGGAAGAAAGGAAGGAAGAAAGGAAGGAAGGAAGGAAGGAAGGAAAGAAGGAAAGAAAAGAAGAAAAGAAGGAAGGAAGGAAGAAAGAAGGGAAGGAGGTAAGAAGGAAGGAAGGAAAAAAGGAGGGAGGAAGGAAGGAAAAAAGGAGGGAGG
>JAJPUD010000771.1:0-19607 GCA_023553655.1 Myrmecobius fasciatus | reverse complement strand
GGAGGGAGGGAGGGAGGAAGGAAGGGAGGAAGGAAGAAAAGAAGGAAGGGAGGGAGGGAGGGAGGAAAGAAAAAAAGAAAGAAAAACGGTTGGAAGAGAAATTAGTAGCAAAGTTCAAATTCAGTTTTCTGTCTACTCTACCACATTATCTCTCAACCTTGCTGGGTAAGAACATCATTCATTCATTCATTTTACATCATATCATACTACCTGGTTAGAATATGAGGAATCTTTTAAAGAGAAGAGAGACACATAAAGTGATTGTCCCTGAATGTAGGGAAATAGTCTTTGCCTAGCAAATGCCACTGAAATAAACATCTCTTATCCTTGAGCTTTTAAGGATTAGCTTCACACCCAGTTTAGAGAAATTCATTGTTTCCCATTCTAGGGATCCTCTCCTGTCAGCAAAAGTAGTCATGCTGTGTTAGCATTGTCAACATAGAGAGAAGACTCCTTAAATCCTGACCTTTTCGCATCTCTATTCCAATGATGGCCGGCTAATCCTTTCTTAATCCCAAATCATCTTTCATCTAAAAGTGGTGTTTTGGTATAAGTATCAGGAGCAACAGAGGTAAGGCTTAGATGAAAGCAACACATTCAATTAAATAGATGTTTAAGGCTCTAGGCTAGATAGGGCAAGCTACCATAAATTATAGCCCATTTCATAAGTGGATGGATTTTAACTGACAAATAACTGACAAAAAACATTTCTTCAACTGTTGCCTCAATTGTAATAAGAAGATAATTTTACAATACCCATAGCTTTATAAAGTACTTTCTTTATAATAATCTTATAAAGCAGGAAGTACAAGTATTATGATGCTCAGTTTACAAGTTGGAAAAGTAATATTTATTTTAAATGTCATTCATAATGGTTATTGTGAACTGGATAACCTTCAGTGTTATACCTAAAACCCATCTTTTATTTCTTATAACAGTACTTTCTCTGCCATATTGCCCTGTGGGAGATCTCTTAGTTTATCTAGTTTCTTATTGGTACAAAGAAATTGTAGTTCATGGAGGCTTGTATAATGAACTCCAAAAACTCTTGAAAATAAAATTAAGGGCAATCAACTTGGCCTAGCAGCCATTGGAGATCCAAATTATGATATTTTGGGAAATGAAGATTCTTCTTAGGAACATTGAAAAGAATTCTTCTTTAAAAGAGGAGATTTTACAAGATTAAGGGCGAAGTCATCTCACTTTGAGTAATTGACAGTGACCGCTGCTTCTTCGGTCAATCATAGAACTAATGGGAGTTGGGTTTTTTAAATCATTATTCTTAGATTCCCTGGAAGTAGTTGCCCTAGATTTTCTAAGTAAATTGGGGTTAAAAATAGGAGAATGTGGAAAGATACAGAGAGGTACAGAGGAGGAAAGGAGAAACCTAGAAACAGAAAAGGAAAGATTATAGAGAGGGAGATATTATGAGATAAAAGGCATAAAGATTGAGAGTAAGCAGCAAAATGGAAAGTAAATAGATGATATTAAAGGTCATGTAATACAAAATTTAAAAGTTCTGTGTTTTTTTTTTTTTTTAGTCAGAAGAAAGAGGCTTCCCAGTGGAAAGAACAGTGGCTCTAGAGTTAGAAGTGGGCTCAAATTTTACCTCTGGTATTTATTATTTGTGTAAGCCTAGACAAGTTCCTTCATTTTTCTGATCCCAGTCTTCTCATCCAGACAATAAGAAGGTGGTATTGAATGACCCCTGAGATCTCCTACAAATGAAGATCTATTATCTTGTGAACTTGGTTTGGATCTGAAAACTGTTACTATTTTTGTGATTTTGACCGAATCATTTAACTCCTCTGGAACTGTTTCCACATCTATAAAATGAGTAAGTTGGACAATGTGATCTCCAAATTCCATCCAATTTTAATCTTATGACTTATGGATCATTGCAATAAATAGCATCAGGAAGAGAAGTCCCTGTCCCAATTCTTTTATAGAAAGAATGGTATTCTCTGTTAAGGAGTTACTTGTAATCATTTTATAAATTTAAAGCATTTTAGGACTTAAAAAGCAATTTCTTTACAGCTATGCTAAGTTGTAGGCCTATGTCATTATTCTCAGACAATATATCTGGGAAAACAGCTTCAGAAGTTAAATATCTTACCCATGATCACATAACTATTTAAAGTAAGACCTGAAACTTAAACCCAGTTCTTTCAAATTCAAAGGCTGTAACAGCATAATGGGGAAAGAAAGAGTAGAGATCTTCCCAACAAGATCAGGGGTAAAGTAAGAATGCCTATTGTCTTCACTATTTTTAATATGGTGGTGGAAATCATAGCTATATCAATAAGAAAAGAAAAAAGTCAAGAGAATAAATTTTACTTGTGAAACTTGCTTTTTGCAAATTAATGATTTAAATAGAAAAAACAAAAAGTCAACTTATACTAATTGGAAAAATAACTACCAAATTGAAGAACATAAAATAAATCTACATAAATAATCAATTTCTTTAAATTATCAGAAAAAAAGCTAGCAGCAAGAAACAGAGGATTCATTCAAAATAAAGTACAGGATCCATAAAACTCTTTGGAGTCTATCCACCAAGGCACATATAGAAATTATGTGAATATAATACATTTATATAGAAATGAAGAGACAATTAACTGAATATATATTAGTTACATGGTAGTTTATGCCAGTATAATAATAATATAATAACATGCTGCCTAAATTATTTACTTGTTTAATGCCCTTAAAAAGGATTATTTTATAGAATTAGAAAAAATAATAGCAGAATTCATTTGAAGAGAAAAAAGATCAAGAATTTTGAGAGAAATAATAAAAAAAAGTAGAAGAGGGAAGGAGGGAGGAAGGAAGAGAGGGCAGGAGGAAGGAAGGAAGGAAGGAAAAAGAGAGAGATGAAAGAGAGGGAGAAAGGGAGGAAGAGAAAAAGGAACAAAGAAAAAAATCTCCAAAAAGCAGGATAGCTTTAAAATTAATTTATGGCATTGATTACATAATTAAAAAGAAAACAACATAATAGAGATGGCCATTTCCCTTTACAATTTTGTCTTTTTTTTCTGTTGTGTATATGGAAGTACTTGCTTTAATTGATATTTGCTTAGTTAGAAGTTTTTACATGGAAGTGAGGGGGATAGAAAGAACACAGAACATTTGGGGCATTTGACTTATGGCTGTAGCTCTGCCAGCAACCTTCTGTGTATATCATTTCACTTTTCTAGGTCTAAGTGTCCCTATCTGTAAAAGTGAAGATAGGAATTCCCAACCAAATTGCTGTGGATGAAAAACTACACCCTAATTGATGTAGAGGTAGAAATACAAGACTTCTTAACCAAAACAATCAATCAAAAGTATAAAATAGATAAGTTATTAACAAATCATTAATTAGTTTGGGAAGAGTGAAGTATTTAACTTACTTGGGGAAAAATTAGATGTCACCACCTAGGAAATACATCAAGATTGGTTGAAAGAATCAGACACACATCTTGGTATATGATAATTCAGCAAGTGATTTCCCTTAATAAATTCCATAAGCTTCAGAGAGGCCTGGAGAGACTTGCATGAACTGATGCTGAATGAAATGAGCAGAACCAGGAGATGATTATACACAGCAACAACAATACTATATGATGATCAATTCTGATGGACATGGCTCTCTTCAACAATGAAATGTTTCAAACCACTTCCAATTGTTCACTGAAGAAAGCCATATACACCCAGAGAAAGGGATGTGAAATGTGGACCACAACATAACATTTTCATGCTCTCTATTGATGTTTGCTTGCATTGTGTTTCCTTTATCTGATTTTTCTTTCTTGTAGATACAATTTTTCTTACACAAGAATAAATGTGGAAATATGTATACATATATTCAATTATTAAGTATTTTAACATAATTAATATGTAGTGGATATCCTGCCATCTAGGGGAGGAATGGAGAGTAGGGGGGGGAAATTTGTAACAGAAAGCTTTGTAAGGGTTAATGTTGAAGAATTACCCATTCATATGTTTTGCAAATAAAAAAAAATTCCATAAGCAGCAAGTCAATGGCAGTTAAGGACCTTGAGAGTGAGGAAGATTGAATTTTTCTCTTTCCTTTCCTATTTACCAGGTGATGGCCTTGTGAACTCAAAAAAATAAAAGAAAAAAAGAAAAAAAGAAAGAAAGAAAAGAAGAGAAAAAGAAAAAGAAAAAATTGAAAAATCTGGAGTTACAATTGGTATCCCTTAGATCCATTAGCAGTATTCTCCAGCTTCAATGGCTGATACTAGTATCTACATTTAGTTCTTAGAAACACACTGAAGAAAAAACTAGACCCATTAAGGAGATACACCTCAAGCCATTTATAAGGTACCAACTCCCAGAGGCCAAAAGATAGCTGCACTGAGAGGAAACTTCATTCAGAATTTCTCAAGAGGACTGAAGAGTTTCTAGTAATCAGAAACTGTGAATTGTTCCTTTTCCATGTCTTCTCTAAGCTTGAGTTCATTCTGCCATTGATTTGCTTTATGTTTGTGTCAGAATGTACCCAACATTTTTGAGCATTTTTCTTGGTTCCAATTGTTCTTACTCTATCAGGCTAATCTGAATTCTACTTCATCTGATGTTAAGGTTCATAAAATACTCATTTCTAAATGCTAATTAACTCTGATTGGCTAATTAATAATTAATCAACAGGAAACACACTATATTAGGGATTTTGAATAATTGCAATAGAAAACCAGTCTATGGACGGATGGGGAAAGAAGTAGCCAAATACTGTCTGGGAACCTATCCTATCACTATGTAAGAGAAGGAAAATGGGCTTAGAAGGATCATTTCATCTATCCAACTAGGAGCCTGAACTACGTCATCTTGAAGATGCTTTCCAGCTCTGACAATTTAGGAATCCAGCTGCTATGAATTGAAGGAGATTCAAGACTCCTGGAATAAAGGAAGTACTAGAGTAAGCTATGTGACATCCCATCAGCCAACCAGCTCACTTCATTTGCCAAAAGCAATATCGTCCCTATATCATGGCAAGGAAGTAATGACATTAGAAAATCCCAGTCTGGAACTCTGAACAGAGCTGAAGGTAGCCCAGGAGCAATGGTCAACAATTTAGGGGGAGGGATCCCACAATCATCCCTGAGCTTCATTTCATGATCCTCTATTGGCCTAGGTACCACTATCATCAGGGTCCTCTCACCTCTCATTGGCCACTTAATCCTGCCACAATTGGGGAACTCCCTAAAAAATACGGTGGCCACCCAGAATTTATTCTGGGGGCACCCCTCTTTTGTGTCTTCCTTAAGCCTGATAGATCCAAGAGCTAGATTATGGTAGCCATGATATTTTCTAACTTCCTCCCCACAATCAATAATGATTGCCTCAGGTGAAAAAAAAATTCTCATTAGAGCTCTACTTAGAAATGATTTGGCTTATTCAAAGAAGAGAAAGTCACAATGAAGAAGAATTGAACTGATATCATTGCTGACATTAGATAATGCTTTTATTTAAAATTTCTTTGGTTATCTTGGGATCAAATTGCTACAAGTGAAGCAGCAAGCAGACAAGATTATAATTTTGCTTAGTGTTGTATAATGTATTGGATGACAAAAAAACAAAAACAAAAACAAAACCCAAATCACGACATTATATCAAGTATTTTTTTCCTCTTTTACACATAGAAAACCAAAATTAAAAAAAAAAGTATGAAATTACTCTTAAAACTGAGAAGCAAATAAGTTAAGGATCTTGAGGATTTGAAAACACAACCCTTATGACATCTAGCATATTGCTTTATCCATTGAGTCACAGTGCCACCAATTCTATTGGAAGTCACAGTAATAACTGTACATTTGAATAAATTAATAAATTTAATAAAGCATTAATTAAATATGCTAAGCTCTAGGGATTCAAATAGGAAACTAATAGTCCTTTCTATTAAGCTCACATTCTAATAGGGAAAACAATATAAATGAAAGATTTCAACTGCAATTAATATGGAAAGGGAGGGATCATGGTCCTTAGGTCATAATGACAAAGCATATGGTAATGTATTTTCTTTAATGTAATTTATACTACTTTCTGATATTGAACCATTTGATAGTGACAAGAACATTCTTTTCTGGATTTTCAACAGATTGACTGTAGTACCTGTAGGAGCAGTAGCCAGACTGAATTTCTTTAGGGATTACTTCCCAGAATGATGGTTAAGGGTACAGGACTGGAAGCATTGCCATTCCCAAGGCCCTTGGGTTCATGTTTCTAACATAAAATGTATCATTTGAAATAATATATAGATTATAGCCTTTTAGAGCTTCCAAAATATTTTCCTCATAATTTCCCTGTGAGATAGGAAATACAAATGTTATTATTTTCATTGTACAAATGACATCCCTCTGCCTTCTATAATATCGACTGTTTCCAAAGGTCATAATATACTCTCTAAACAATTTGACCTGGTAGACATTTTGAAGTTACAAATATTCTACTTTTTCTGAACTTAATATTTCTTTTCCTTTAAAGTATAGGTTGAATAATAGATTTAAATTAGAATAAAAATACAGAAATCAGTTTGCTAAATACTCCATAAATATTTCCATTTTTTCCTCCCAGAACTTAGGGTAGAGGCAAGAATTAAAATAACGAGATTGAGAAGAGGCTGGTAAAATTCTCTTTAATACTTCTGGGTTGGAATTTTTAAAAAGAGAGATCTTAGTTCAGAAATTTCAGGCATCTGTGTCCATGCACAAGAATGAGGCATTGCATCAAGAAAAAGAGTTAAGACCACTCACTTTTTTTTTTTAAAATTTTTATTTTATTTGCATAACATATGTGTGGGTAATTCTTCAACAATAACCCTTACATAGCTTTCCGTTACAAATTTTTCCCCCCAACTCCCCACCCCTCCCCTAGATGGCAGGATATCCACTACATGTTAATTATGTTAAAATATTGGCAAATCGAATATATGTATACATATTTCCAAACTTATCATTGGTGTGCAAGAAAAATCTTATCTACACAAACGATATATCAGATAAAGGAAACACAATGTAAGCAAACATCAATCAAGGAGTATGAGAATGTTATGTTGTGGTCCACATTTCGCATCCCTCTCTCTGGGTGTATATGGCTTTCTTCAGTGAACAATTGGAGGTGGTTTGAAACATTTCATTGTTGAAGAGAGCCATGTCCATCAGAATTGATCGTCATATAGTACCGTTGTTGCCGTGTATAATGATCTCCTGGTTCTGCTCATTTCACTCAGCATCAGTTCATGTAAGTCTCTCCAGGCCTCTCTGAAATCATCTTGCTGGTCATTTCTTACAGAACAATAATATTCCATAACATTCATATACCATAATTTATTCAGCCATTCTCCAATTGAAGGGCATCTATTCAATTTCCAGTTTCTAGCCACTACAAAAAGGGCTGCCACAAACATTCTTGCACATGTGGGGCCTTTTCCTTCCTTTATGATTTCTTTGGGACATAAGCCCAATAGAAATGCTGCTGGGTCAAAGGGTATGCACAGTTTGATAACTTTTTGAGCATAGCTCCAAATTGTTCTCCAGAATGGCTGTATCCGTTCACAGCTCCACCAACAATGCATCAGTGTCCCAGCCCTCCCACAACCCCTCCAACATTCATCATTAACTTTTCCTGTCATTTTAGCCAATCTGACAGGTGTGAAGTGGTATCTCAGGGTTGTCTTGATTTGCATTTCTCTGATCAATAGTGATTTGGAGCACCTTTTCATATGACTATAAATAGTTTTAATTTCATCCTCTGAAAATTGTCTGTTCATATCCTTTGACCATTTATTGATTGGAGAATGTCTTGAATTTTTATAAATATGAGACAATTCTCTATATATTTTAGAGATGAGACCTTTATCAGAACCCTTAAATGTAAAGATGATTTCCCAATTTATTGCTTCCCTCCTAATCTTGTCTGCATTGATTTTGTTTGTACAAAAACTTTTTAACTTAATATAGTCAAAGTTATCTATCTGGTTTTCAATTAAAAGTTCCAGTTCTTCTTTGGACATAAATTTATTCCATCTCCACAGGTCTGAGAGGTAAACTATATTATGTTCCTCTAATTTGTTTACAAAATCACTCTTTATATCCAGATCATGAACCCATTTAGATCTTATCTTGGTATGTGGTGTTAGATGTGGGTCAAGCCCTAATTTCTTCCACACTAGTTTCCAGTTTTCCCAGCAGTTTTTGTCAAATAGTGAATACTTATCCCAAAAGCTGGGGTCTTTGGGTTTATCAAAAACCAAATTGCTATAGTTATTGCCTAGTTTAAGACCACTCACTTTTAGGAAGATGATTGAAAGTGAGACAAAAGGTTTTACTTCTTCTTGCCTAACAGGCAAGCTTTTCTCCATTGGAGAAAAGAGGAAGGAACAGCCAGTCTCTAAAATTTCAAAATCTTCATTAATAGGATAATAAGAAAATTTTATAATGATAATAAGACCATAAATTTTGAACTAGAAGGGGTCTCTGAAGTAATCTAGTCCAATCCCCTTATGTTCCCTGTAATGAGCCTCAATTGCCCAATCTTTATTGAGGTAACAATATGATACCATGCCTCTAAAGAGATACAACTATGATAGCATGAAGACTGAGGTAGAAACTCTGATAAAAAATGGAGGATAAATGACATGATATGATTCAATCTCAATTAAAATTATTTAAAGTGAGCATCTCTCACACTCATTATCCCATTCCTAATATGCTTTATATTCAGTTGCTAAAACTATATTTTCTTACAATATTTATGGGCCATATTTACATTCAATGTGAAATGTGTTTTTAGGAAGCTTGAAAGTAAAAACACAGAAGCTAAAACACATGGTGATTCCCTAAATGATTCCCTAAACTGTCTGAGTCTTCCAGGGGGGATTTAATAATTAAGGAAACCACTTACCCTAAGATGTTGTTATAGCAGTTGTATGGTATAGTAGAGGGTCATGAAGAATCAGGCAGTGACTGAACAGCAAATGATAGCAGAGAGAATAAGTTCAGCTTGGAGCCAGAAGATCTGATACAGTGGGGAGAGCACTTACTGGGGAGTTAAAGGATTTGATTATTCTTTCTATTTCTGTGTCACCTTTCTGGGCTCCACTTTTCTTAAGTAAAATGAAAGGGTTGACTTAATGTTCTTTAATGTCCCTTCAAGCTTGAGATCTATGATTTCTATTTTCTCTCTGATCTGTCATATCTTCAATAAGTCAACAACTATTTATTACTAAGACGCAACTCCTTGATAAAGTGAATTGAGAGATGCACTTCCAGGTGCACACGTTCAGCCTCCGATACTTCCTAGCTATGTGACCCTGAGCAAGTCAAAGCTATCATCTGCTTTAATTTCTTCAACTCTAAAAAAGGGGTAATAATAACAGCACCAACTCCCGGAGTTGTTGTGAGGATCCCATGAGATATCTGTAAAGTTCTTACACAAAAAGTACCTGACAAGCACTTAAATGTTGTTTCTTTTCTCCCTTCCTCTTTTCTTTCTTCCTTCATTCTTCCCTTCCCTTCTTCCTCACTTCCTCTACTTTGCTCTCTTCCTTTTTCTTTATTCTCTCCCTTCCTTCATCCTTCCCTTTTTCCTTCCTTCCTTTCTGCATCTATCCCTCAATTTCTTCCTCCATTATTTTTTTCTTCTTTCCTTTTAACCTTCCTTCCTTCTCATTAACAACTTACTACATGCCAAACACTACACTAAGCCCTAGAAATACAAATACAAACAGAAAGAAAGTCCCTGACTTCAAGGAGTTTACCTTCTAAGGTCCTGTGATTAATTTTTTCCATTATGTAACTAATGTCTAATTATCTTAACCTATTTGAGCCTCTTGTCACACATCTGTAAAATGGGTATAATCATGTCAGATAGTACAGTGGATAGAGTCAGATAGACCTGAAGTCAAATTCAGCCTCAGACACTTACTTACTAGCTGTGTGACCCTGGACATCATTTAATTCTGTTTCCCTCAGTTTCCTCATATGTAAAATGAGCTGGAGGTGGAAATGACAAATCATTTCAATATCTTTGCAAGAAAACCCTAAATGGGATCATGAAGAGTCAAACATGACTGAAATGACTGAACAACAAAAACCTAACTGACAAAAGTTTGGAAAGAAAATACTTTCTGAACCTTTACAGAGCTACATAAAAGAAAGCTCTTATTATAAAGTAAAATGATCATACTGTCCAAACATCTTAAAAATGACAGAAGATGAATGATTGAAAAGGTGATTTCTACTAAAAGGAAAGGAGACTAAAAGGCTAATAATAAGAAGAAAACAACTAAGGATGACTAATTTCATGTACTTTGAAGCAATTACAAAGGGAAGTATTATCAGAATTTAAATAAGAATAAACTGGCCTGGAGTTTGTGCTCACTGGAGAAGGGACCTTGAGCTGTGACCTAATAGAAATTTTCAAAATAGTAAAACAAATCAATAGAATTTGAGAGTGATAAATCGTTCATATGAGTGAAGAATTAAAAAAAAAACATTAAGGACTATTACCCAAAAAATAAGAAACTAGAACACAAAGAATTTTCAGCAGACCTATTTCACACAAAAGGTAATAAATATATGGAGTGTGGAAGTAACTGAAATAGGAAGTCAGAAAGAGTTTTGAAAGGCATCCAGATTAGTTTTCGCAAAAGGAAAAATTGAAGACAGAAGTGGTGACCTAAGAACCAAGGATATCTGTGCCCAACTTTGTTGCTTAGCAACAACCACATGGATTATTATTCCCACCTTCTCTCCCAACATTTTCCCCACCAGCTCTCCCCATCCATCCCTACAGCTTCACTTTCTGTGATTAACTATACACAAAATGTAAAAGATAAGACCTTAGCTACTGTCAACAGTCTCATCCACTTAGAATATGAGCTTTTGAGAGTAGAGACAGTCTTGCTTTTCTAATTGTATCCAAAGAACATAGCACAGGGGCAAAGGGGTAGAGTGTGATTCTCTGATTTCATTTTTAAAAGGATCTCCCAAATGAGGAAACTCTGACTATCAAGGTAGATCAGTAGCTCCTTGTGTGCAATTTGGAATCTTAGAGTTACTTAGAACTATGATATCAAACTCAGGCAGAAACTTGCTGCTGCAAATTGACTCAGAAAAACACAAATTCACATTAGGTTGTATTGTATTTTTTATTTAGTTTGTTAAACATTTCCCAGTTGTCTTTTATTATGACTAAATGCCGGAGATTTGGGGGCTACTTTGTCACCTCTGACTAAAGCATTGGTAGGTTGTAACTAGTCTCCCGGAATCACACAGCCAATGTATATTAAGAACTTTTTTTTTTAAGCTTTTTATTTGTATAACATATGTATGGGTAGTTCCCCAACCTTGATCTTTACAAAGCTTTCTAATACAAATTTTACCCCCAGTCCCCTCCCCTCCCCTAGATGGCAGGAAGTCCACTACATGTTAATAATGTTGAAATGCTTGAGAAGTTATGCAAGAAAAATCCTATCTACAAGAAAAAAAAAAGAATCAGAGAAAGGCAACACAATGCAAGCAAATGTCAATAGAGATCATGAAAATGTTACGTTGTGGTCCATATTTCATGTCCCTCTTTCTGGGTGTATATGGTTTTCTTCAGTGAACAACTGGAACTGGTTTGAGACAATTCTTTATTGCAGAGATCCATGTCCATCAGAATTGATCATCATGTAATACTGTTGTTGCTGTGCATGATGATCTCCTGGTTCTGCTCGTTTCACTCAGCATCAGTTCATGCAAGTCTCTCCAGGCCTCTCTGAAATCGTCCTGCTGGTCGTTTCTTACAGAACAATAATATTCCATAACATTCATATACCATAATTTATTCAGCCACTCTCCAATTGATGGGCATCCCTTCAGTTTCCAGTTTCTAGCCACTACAAAAAGGGCTGCCACAAACATTCTTGCACATGTGGGTCCCTTTCCCTCCTCTAAGATCTCTTTGGGATATAGGCCCAGTAGAAACACTGCTGGGTCAAAGGGTATGCACAGTTTGACAACTTTTTGAGCATAGCTCCAAATTGCTCTCCAGAATGGTTGGATCCATTCACAGTTCCACCAACAATGTATTAGTGTCCCAGCCCTCCCACATCCCCTCCAACATTCATCGTTATCTTTTCCTGTCATTTTAGCCAATCTGACAGGTGTATAGTGGTATCTCAGAGTTGTCTTAATTTGCATTTCTCTGATCAATAGTGATTTGGAGCAACTTTTCATATGACTAGAGATGGTTTTAATTTCATCATCTGAAAATTGTCTGTTCATATCCCTTGACCACTTATCTATTGAAGAGTGGCTTGAAAAGAATTTAAATGTTATAATTAACATATAGTAGGTATCCTGCCATCTAGGGGAGGGGTAGGGAGTAGGAAGGAAAAATTTGTAACAGAAAGCTTTGTGAGGGTTAATGTTGAAGAATTACCCATACATATGTTTTTTTTTTTTTTGGTTGTTGTTGTTGTTGTTTTTGCTGAGGCAATTAGGGTTAAGTGACTTGCCCAGGGTCACACAGCTAGGTAATGTTAAGTGTCTGAGGTCAGATTTGAACTCAGGGCTGGTGCTCTATCCACTGCGCCACCTAGCTGCCCCCATACATATGTTTTGCAAATAAAAAAAAGAATTTAAATGTTAGTTCAAATTATTCTAGATCCCCAGTCAGGGATCTATCCATTAAACTATGTGTTTTATACATAGTGAGTTCTTAATAAATGCTTTCTCAATCACCTATCTGTCTAGTTTTACTTTATTTTATAGACGAAGAGAATGAGGCGCTGTGATCAATTGAAGAATTATACAGCTAATAAATGACAGAGATGAGGTGCAAGGTGATTTAAAGCCTAGTATTTCTTAACACTACTACCAATGGATATAGTACTATGGCATTCTCTTGCCAAAGTGTCATTGTGGAACTCTTAGAAATATTGTCAGTTTGGTGGTCCAGCTTCAGATATGGGAACCACATTTATTTTAAATATTCCAAAAGGCAGGCCCTGTAGAAGCAAATATCTTTTTAAAAATTATTTTATTAAAGCTTTTTATTTACAGAATGAGTATTTCTATGAGTAATTTTTCTACATTGACCTTTACAAAACTTTCTGTTCCAAATTTTTCCCTCCTTTCCCCCACCCCTTCCTCTAGATGGCAGATAGTCTAATACATGGTAAATGTTAAAATAAATAAATAAATCACATATATGCATACATATCTATACAGTTATCTTGCAGCACAAAAAAAATCAGATCTAGAAAGACAAAAAAAACCAACATGAGAAGAAAAACAAAATGCAAGCAAACATCAACAGAAAGCATGAAAATGTCACGTTGTGGTCCAGACTCAGATCCCATAGGCCTCTCCCTGGGTGTATATGGCTTTCTTCATCACTGAACAATAGGAACTGGTTTGAATCATTTCATTGTTGAAGAGAGCCACGTCCATCAGAATTGATCATCATATAGTCTGGTTGCTGTGTATAATGATCTCCTGGTTCTGCTCATTTCACTTAGCATCAGTTCATGTAGGTCTCTCCAGGCCTCTGAAATCATCCTGTTGGTCATTTCTCACAGAACAACAATATTCCATATCATTCATATATCATAATTTATTCAGCCATTCTCCAATTGATGGGCATCCATTCAGCTTCCAATCTCTAGCCACTACAAAAAGGGCTGCCACAAACATTCTTGCACATGTGGGGCCCTTTCCTTCAAGATCTCTTTGGGATATAGGCCCAATAAAAACACTGCTGGGTCAAAGGGTATGCACACTTTGATAACTCTTTGAGCATAGTTTCAAATTGCATCCATTCACAGTTCCACCAACAAAGCATGTGTTCCAGCCTTCCTACATCCCCTCCAACATTTGTCATTATCTTTTTTTTTGTCATTTTAGCCAATCTGACAGGTGTGTAGTGATATCTCAGAGTTGTCTTAATTTGCATTTATCTGATAAATAATTATTTAGAGCATCTTTTCATATGACTAGAAATAGTTTCAATTTCTTCATCTGAAAATTGTCTGCTCATATCCTTTAGCCAGTTATCAGTTGGAGAATGGCATGAATTCTTATAAATTTGAGTTACTTCTCTATACATTTTAGAAATGAGGCCTTTATCAGAACCTTTGAGTGTAAAAATGTTTTCCAAGTTTATTGCTTCCCTTCTAATCTTGTCTGCATTAGTTTTGTTTGTACAAAAATGTTTTAATTTAATATAATCAAAATTATCTATTTTGTGATTAATAATGATCTCTAGTCCTACTTTGGTCACAAATTCGTTCCTCCTCCACATATCTGAGAGGTAAACTATCCCATATTCTTCTAATTTGTTTATAATATCATTCTTTATGTCTAGATCATGAATGCATTTCAATCTTATGTTGGTATACACTGTTAGATGTGGGTCAGTGCCTCGTTTCTTCAATACTAGTTTTCAATTTTCCCAGCAGTGTTTGTCAAACAGTGAGTTCTTATCCCAAAAGCTGGGGTCTTTGGGTTTGCCAAATGCTAGATCACTACAGTCATTGACTATTTTGTCCTGTGATCCTAAGCTTTTTCATTGATAAACTACTCTGTTTCTTAGCCAGTACTGAATGGTTTTGATGACCACTGCTTTATAATATAGTTTTAGATTTGGTACAGCTAGGCCACCTCCATTTGCTTTTTTTTTTTCATTAATTCCCTTGAAATTCTTGACCTTTTGTTCTTCCAGATGAATTTTGTTGTTACTTTTTCTAGGTCAGTAAAATAGTTTCTTGGTAGTTTGATTGGTATAGCACTAAATAAATACAATACTTTAGGTAGTATTGTCATCTTTATTATATTTGCTCAACCTATCCAAGAGCATTTGGTATTTTCCCAATTGTTTAGATCTGACTTTGTGTGGAAAGTGTTTTGCAGTTTTGCTCATAGAGTTCCTCACTTTCCCTTGGCAGATATATTCCCAAATATTTTATACTATTAAGAGTTATTTGTTTTTATTTTTTTATTAAAGCTTTTTATTTGTATAACATATGTATGAGTAGTTCCTCAGCACTGATCTTTACAAAGCTTTCCATTACAAATTTTACCCCCAGTCCCTTCCCCTTGCCTAGATGGCAGGAAGTCCGCTGCATGTTAATAATGTTAAAATACTTGACAAGTTGTGCAAGAAAAATCCTATCTACAAGAAAAAAAAAAGAAAATCAGAGAAAGGAAACACAATGCAAGCAAACATCAACAGAGAGCATGAAAATGTTATGTTGTCTTATTGAGTTATTTTAAATCGAATTTCTCTTTGTATCTCTTGATGTTGGATTTTGTAAGTGATGTATAAAAATGCTGATGATTTATGTTGATTTATTTTGTATTCTGCAACTTTGCTAAAATTGTGGATTATTTCTAATAGTTTTTTAGTTGATTCTCTAGGGTTCTCTAAGTATATCATCATATCATCTGCAAAGAGTGATAATTTGGTTTTCTCATAACCTACTCTAATTCCTTTAATCTCTTTTTCTTCTCTTATTGTCAAAGCTAGAATCTCTAATACAATATTGAATAATAATGGTGATAGTGGGCAACCTTGTTTCACCCCTTATCTTATTGGGAATGGTTCCAGTTTATCACCATTACATATGATGCTAGCTGATGATTTTAAATAGATGCTACTGACTATTTTAAGGAAATATAGGAATTTATTCCTATATTCTGTAGTGTTTTTAATAGAAATGGATGTTGGATTTTATCAAATGCTTTTTCTGCATCTATTGAGATAATCATATGATTTTTGTTCATTTGGCTATTGATATAGTCAATTATACTAATAGTTTTTCTAATATTGAACCATCCCTGCATTCTTGGTATAAATCCTACTTCGTCATGGTGTATTATCCTGGAGATTACTTTCTATAATCTCATTGCTAATATTTTATTTAGAATTTTTGCATCAATATTCATTAGGGAGATTAGTCTATAATTGTCTTTTTCTGTTTTCATCCTACCTGGTTTAGGTATCACTACCATGTCTCTGTCATAAAAAGGAATTAGATAGGAATCCTTCATTTCCAATTTTTAAAATAGTTTAAATAGTATTGGAGTTAATTGTTCTTAAAATGTTTGGTAGAATTCACATGTAAATCCATCTGGTCCTGGAGATTTTTTCTTAGGGAGTTGATTAATGACTTGTTCTATTTCTTTTTCTAAAATGGGACTATTTAAGTCATTTATTTTCTCTTCTGTTAATCTGGGCAATCTATATTGTTGTAGATATTCCTCCATTTCACTTAGGTTATCAAATTTATTGGCATGAAGTTGGGCAAAGTAACTCCTAATTATTGCTCTAATTTCCTCTTCATTGGTGGAAAGTTCTCCCTTTTCATTTTTGAGACTAACAATTTGATTTTCTTCTTTCCTTTTTCTAATCAAATTAACTAGAGGTTTATCTATTTTGTTGGGTTTTTTATGAAATCAACTTTTAGTTTTATTTATTAATTCAATAGTTTTTTTTTACTTTCAATTTTATTAATCTCTCCTTTTATTTTTAGGATTTCAACTTTGGTATTTGATTGAGGGAGGTTTAATTTGTTCTTTGTCTAGCTTTTGTAGTTGCAAGCCCAATTCATTGATCTTCTCTTTCTATATTTTATGCAAGTAAGCATCTAGAGATATAAAATTTCCCCTTATTATTGCTTTGTCTGCATCCCAAAAATTTTGGTATGTTGTCTCATTATTGTCATTCTCTTAGATGAAATTAGTAATTGTGTGTATAATTTGCTATTTCACCCATTCATTCTTTAGGATGAGATTATTTAGTTTTCAATTGTTTTTTGGTCTATTTTTTCCTGGCTTTATATTGCATGTGATTTTTATTGCATTATAATCTGGAAAAAAATGCATTTACTATTTCTGCCTTTCTGCATTTGATTTTGAAAATTTTTTGAAATTTTGAAAAAACCTGATTTTGAGATTTTTATGCCCTAACACATGGTCAAGTTTTGTATAAATTCCATGAATTGCTCAGAAAAAGGTAAACTCCTTTCTGTCTCCATTTAATTTCCTCCAAAGATCTATCATATTTAACTTTTCTAACATTTTGCTTACCTCCTTCATTTCTTTCTTGTTTATTTTGTGATTTGATTTATCTAGTTCTGAGAGAGTAAGGTTAAGATCCCCCACTATTATAAATTTGCTATCTGTTTCTTCTTGCATCTTTCTTAATTTTTCCTCTAGGAATTTCCATGCTATACCACTTCATGCATATATGTTTAGTGTTGATACTGCTTCATTATCTATGATACCCTTTAGTAAGATATAGTTTCCTTCCTTATCTCTTTTAATTAGATCTATCTCTGCTTTTACTTGATCTAAGATCAGGATTGCTACCCTGCTTTTTTTTTATTCACCTAAAGCATAATATAGCTCTAGCCCTTTACATTGACTCTTTATGTATCTCTATGTTTTAGATGTGTTTTTTTTTAAACAACATATTATAGGATTCTGGCTTTTAATCCAATCTGCTGTCCACTTCCGTTTTATGGGAGAGTTCATTCCATTCACATTCACAGCTAAAATAACTAATTCTGTATTTCCTGCCATCTTATTTACCGTAGGTTATGCTTTTCTCTTTCCTATCCTTCTTCCCACTTCCTCAGTATTTTGCTTTTGATGACCACCTCCCTCAAACAGTCCTCCCCCCTTTAGAATCCCTCCTCCTTTTTTACATCTTTCCCCTAATTCTTTTGTTTTCCTTTCTATTAGTATTTTCCTTTCTTCTCCCCCTTTCCCTCCTACTCTCCTATAATGTGAGACAAGTTTCTTTGTGATACCAAATATGTCTGATATTCTCTCTTAGAGACAAATCTGATGAAAGTAAGATTCACACAATGCTCATCCCCCTCCCTTATTTCCCTCAATTATAATACGTTTTCTTTGCCTCTTTCTGAGATGTAATTTCCTTTATTTTACCTCCTTTTTCCTCTTTTTCCAGTATGAATTCTTTTCTACCTCTCATTTCTTTTTCATATTATCATAATAAAATCAAATTATACCCATATTCTCTAAGTATACCCATTGCAGAAATATAATTCTCAAGAGTTTTTTCCTTTATACCTTTTTATGCTTCTCTTGAGTTTTGTGTTTGGAGATCAAATTTTTTGTTCAGTTATGGTCTTTCCATTAGAAATATGTGAAATTCACCTATATCCTTGAATGTCCATCTTCTTTCCTGAAAGATAATGCTCATTTTAGCTGGATAGCTTATTCTTGGCTGTAATCCCAGTTCCTTTGCTTTTCTGAATATCAGATTCCAGGCTCTTTAATCCTTTAAGGTGGAAACTGCCAAGTCCTGGGTAATCTTAATTGTGGCTCCTCTGCATTTAAATGTTTTTTTTTCCTGGCTCTTTGCAATATCTTTTCCTTGTTATGACGATTCTGAAATTTAGTCACAATATTCCTTGGGGATTTAATTTTGGGGTTTCTTTCAGGAGGTGATTGGTAGGTTCTTTCAATGTCTATTTTACCTTCTGATTTTAAAATATCAGGGCAGTTTTTTTTATAATTTCCTGTAAGATGATGTTTAGGTTCTTTTTTTTTTTTAATCATGGCTTTTAGGAAACCCTATAATCCTTAGATTGTCTCTCCTAGATCTATTTTCCAGTGTGTTTTTCCTAGGAGATACTTCATATTAGCTTCTATTTTTCATTTTTTTGTTTTTGTTTGATACTTTTTTTTATTTGCAAAACATATGTATGGGTAATTCTTCAACATTAACCCTTACAAAGCTTTTTGTTACAAATTTTTCCCCCCTACTCTCCACCCCTCCCCTAGATGGCAGGATATCCACTACATGTTAATTATGATAAAATACTTGACAGATCAAACATATGTATACATATTTCCATACTTATCATTGTTGTGCAAGAAAAATTGTATCTACAAGAAAGAAATATCAGATAAAGGAAACACAATGTAAGCAAACATCAATCGAGAGTATGAAAATGTTATCTTGCGGTCCACATTTCACATCTTTCTCCCTGGGTGTATATGGCTTTATTCACCGAATGATTGGGAGTGGTTTGAAACCTTTCATTGTTGAAGAGAGCCATGTCCATCAGAATTGATCGTTATATACTATTGTTGTTGCCATGTATAATGATCTCCTGGTTCTGCTCATTTCACTCAGCCTCAGTTCATGTAAGTCTCTCCAAGCCTCTTTGAAATCATCCTGCTGGCCGTTTCTTACCGAACAATAATATTCCATGACATTCATATACCATAATTTATTCAGCCATTCTCCAATTGATGGGCATCCATTCAGTTACCAGTTTCTAGCCACTACAAAAAGGGCTGCCACAAACATTCTTGCACATGTGGGGCCCTTTCCCTCCTCTAAGACCTCTTTGGGATATAAGCCCAATAGAAATGCTGCTGGGTCAAAGGGTATGAACAGTTTGATAAATTTTTGAGCATAGCTCCAAATTGCTCTCCAGATGGCTGGATCCGTTCACAGCTCCACCAACAATGCATCAGTGTCCCAGCCTTCCCACATCCCCTCCAACATTCATCATTAACTTTCCCTGTCATTTTAGCCAATCTGACAGGTTTGTAGTGGTACCTCAGGGTTGTCTTAAT
>JAJPUD010000770.1:554756-577656 GCA_023553655.1 Myrmecobius fasciatus | reverse complement strand
CCCCCCCCCCGCCCAAATTCCCAAACCCACCAAGAGAAAGACAGATTTGAGGTAGTCACCCAAGGGAATCAGACCCAGATTTTGTGATTAAGGAGAAAAGAGAAATTTGAGTCTGACTTAGCCAAACTGATTATTCACCAGGAACAAATCCATCAGATAATGACTTATTCACCTTTCTATCAGCTTTTGCTCATTAGCTGTCCAGAACAAGGTCACCTAGGTCTGGTCCTGGCTCCACTACTAACTTGATACATAACCTTGTGCAAATAAGTCACTTTTCCTTTCCTCATCTAAGGGAAGGGGCATAGTAATGCTTACCCTGCCCCCCTCCTCAGACTCCTATGAGACTCAAGATAAAATCACTTTTCCTCATCTAAGGAATGGGAATAATAATGCTTACTTTGCCCATCTTCTCAGGCTCTTATGCGACTCAAATAAGGTAAAACACATAAATGAACTTTGGATAAAATATTAAGTCTTATACCAGTTCATGAGAAGCAGCATAGCATTAAGTAGGTAAAGCCAGCTTAAGAACCAAGTCTACTTGGGTTGATGTTCTGCCTCTGACACATACAGACTGTGTGGCCCTGGGTAAATCACTTAAAATACAAAAGTATTCTAGACTCTAGACTAGTTTTCAGGACTCTTAAGTTGGAGAAAAAGATGCTGACTTGCATTGGGAGAGAGAGTTTTCTCATGGGGAACTCCCTATCCCAATGAACTCCTATATCCAGACCCTATTCCATGCTTGCTGGAAGCTCCTCAGTAAATTGGAAGCTCCTTGAGTGCTGGGACTGTTTCCGATTTCTTTTGTCTTTGTAGCCCCAGCACTATCCTAAGACCTGGCACATAGTAGGCACTTTAATAAATGTTTGGTGAATTTAATTGACTTGATCTGACATTACTCCCATGATCATCTGGATTTTCTTTAAGCATGAGCTGAACTTGCCAAATAAGTGCTAACATTTCACTTTGTATTGAGACAGCCCACTCCCCCACCCCAAGCCCCAAAAGTATCAACAGCAAATTACTTAGGTGTCAAGAAATCCACTTTTCTAAATGCTATTTGCATTCCCTTTCCACAAGGCATTCACGCTTAAAGAAACTCTTGAAATATTCTGTGACAGGCAGAAGGCATCAAGGGACTCATATTTGACCAGAGACCACAATGAAAAGTTTGTTTCTCTAATTAATTCCAAATTGTTTTGAAAGAAAACAATGTCAAATGCAGCAGTGATCAGATATGCGAACCGCCAGTAAACTCAGGCTCGGCTCATCACCGCCCACGCTCTAGCATCCTGTCCTATGTGTGCTGCAAACAGCTACTCGCAGCTCCCATGCAAATTGTACGATTTTTATCAGAGCTGGACATCTCCTTTCTTCCACAAGGTTGTTTAATTCCATTAAGGGAAGATGCTCATAGGAGCCATGTTGTGAAAATGTTCACCGGGCCAGAAGCCAGCCTCCCAGGCCCCTAGGTTTGAGATGTAAGGATGTGGCAATGTTAGCATTGGCTACCATGACCAAAGGTCAGAGCAGTGAAGAAGAAAAAAGGAGAAAAAGGCAAATAGGTCAGACTAGGGCTAAGGCCGGGTTCTTGTAAACTTGTGGAAAGAAACCTTGAGCAGCTTTATAAGGTGCTTCTGACTGTAGTGAGAGAGGGAAGGTTTGCTTCTCTCTGACTCTCCTGTCACAAGGAATAAGATGTTTTATTTTTGTTTTCTCTTCTTAGACTACAGCCTTGGGACGACAGGTTTTTCTTCCCAAGCTCATAAGAAAAATCTGAGAAGTTCTATAACTAGGGTAGGATAGCTGGGATTTTGTTCTGGGGAAGGGAAGCTTAGAGGGTGCTAAAAAGCACTTGTAGTCCTTAGGCAACTAGAAACAACTGAGCTTAACGTCTAGTTAGCAGTCATTGTTCATTCAATAAGGAAGCCACTAGATAATTCCTCTACCTCTGGTGGCCAGTGGCCACAGCCAGGGTGAATTATCCTTTGTCTTGGGATCTCTTTGTTCTGAGTCAAAGAATGGTCTGTTAGAGCTTTGATTCCAGGTCTTTTATCACCATCTGATTCAGGAAAGATCTCTTTTACTCTAGTATGAGGGAGAAGTGTGATGGAAAGAGCACTGACTTCAGGGTCAGGGGATCTGGGTTTAAATGTCACTTCTGAAGCTTGTTATTTGTCCGATCCCGAGTAAGTCAATTAGCTTCTCTGGGTGTCAGTTTCTTCATATGTCAAAACCAAAATAAAAAACGAGGGGCTTGTGTTAGATGGCCTTTGAGGTCCCTTCCAGCTCTAGCACTGTGATCCTGAGAATTTGTGGGTACCAATTCTATATAGGGGGGCACATGATAGGTATTCAGTCCAGTCACTGAATCTAATTAGGGTATAAGACTGGTCCTTACAGCTTTAGTTTTGCTTCACCTCCAGGACTGATGTCTTCTCCTTTGTCTCTAGGGGAACCTCAGTCCTTTCTTGCTGGACTTGAGGACATAAGCATACTTCCCACAGCCACCAGAAGCCCAAGGTAGCCGCTTCTACATCCAGACATCCCCTAAAGCAGGTCTCCTCCTCCACTCTAGCTTGGCTCATTGTCCACAAGAGACTGTTCTCTTCACTCTCTCCCACTACGTTTTAGCAGCCTTTTCAATAACAATACAACTCATACCAGTCTCTTCCTTGATGAAACTTTTTGTCTTCTCTCCCTTCTCGGGCTCTTACTACTTACCAGGTCTGGATCCTCCTTGTTCTGCCTCCATCAGCTCTTGGCTTGTTATTAAATCAGTATCTTCAAAATTCACATTTGACCTACAGAGCATTGAGGGCTGGGAATAGAAGCTAGAATAGAGCAAATTCATTTGCTGGTAGAAGTTTTCCCACTCTAGACATTGGTGTCCTGGGCCAAAGTCCCGATGGCCTTCCCCTAGCTTTAGGAGGGAGACAGACAGAAGAACATTTGACCTAAGAATTCTGAGACTTGGGTATTTTCTCGTCTCAGCTCTACCAAGAAGTTATGCACTTTCTGGGTCTGTTTTCACATCAGTTACGTGATGGAAATTGAATTAAGTCTCTATAATAGTGGAAAGAGACTCAGGAGTCAAAGGAGCTGGACTCAAATCCTGCCTTTGCCACTTGGAGAGGTCACTTACCTTACTTAATCTCAATTTCCTCTTCTCTAAGAAATGAGAGGCTTGGATTAGTTGGGCTCTGAGCTGAGATACTATGTTCACTAAGGTTTGATTCCAGTTCTAATACTCTGAATGATCATATTATTATACTAACATATACATACACAATGGGTCTTGAGCTCAAAGGGACTTTAGAGACCACCTAACCCATCCCCTTCATTTTATAGATGGCAAAACCGAGGCCCATGGAGGGGAATTCATTGACTCAGGGCCTCACTATTGGATCAACATTTTAGAGCTGGAAAGGACCTCAGAAGTGCTCCGGTTCATACCCCTCGAATTGCAGAGAGGGGAGGTAGTTGAGGCTCAAACAGGGCCTTTTGCTCTGGGTTACCCAGTTGTCAAATGACATTTCTTCTGGAACTCCAAATCCAGGCTTCTTTCTACTATGCTGTGCTGCCTTGAAATATGGATATAGCTCCAGGCCTTAGCTGGGCCTGGAGTCAGGAAGATGTGAATTCAAATCTGGCTCAGAGATATACTAGTTGTGTGATCCTGGGCAAGTCATTTTGCCTCTGACTGCCTCAGTTTCCTCATCGGTAAAATGAGGCTCACAATAGCACCTAGCTCTCAGGGTTGTTGTGAGGACCAAATGAAATAATGATAATCACAAAGAGCTAAGCAGAGTGTCTGGCACATAGCAAACATTATATAAATGTTAGCTCTCCTTTTTTTTTTCTTCTTTCTTTTTTTTTTTAACTCTTCTTTATCTTCTTTTTATGATACAATGGGGAGATCTCTTTATTAGACTTCCGCACATCAAAGGTTCAAGGGAAAGGAGGGGATGGCCACTCCTTGGAAACATTCTCCTTCCTTCTGGTCCCCACAGAATTTTCAGTGGATGATGTTCTGCCATCTTCCGGTTGCCATCCTTTGCACAGCTCAAACCCTCTGACATGAATCAGCTCACACCTACTGCTCTTGTCTGGCTATGACTATATTAGCACTTCCTTCCCCAGCCAGACCTCAATTCATTAAACTGGGGGCTGTCGAGTCCAGGTTGGGCTCCTGACTCAGCAAATTCAGCAAACGGCTCTTCACCACCGTTACGTGGACTTTAACAGATGTCGGCTGGAAATGGGAGAGGAGAAATTTCTCTACCGAAAGGAAAAGAGTTCAATTCTGTGATCAGAGCTTGAACATCTGACTAGCCTAGCCCATCACTGCATCAGTCACCCAGATGGTGCAGGGAGAAAGTCACTCCCAGCTCTGACACCATATCATCTCGGGGCACCTTTCCTCCCTGGGCTTCAGTTTCTTGCCCTGTGAAGGGGTAGGGTTGAACTGGAGGATCTCAGAGGTCTCTAAAGCTAAACTCCTGTGACCTTAAGTAAGGCAATGCTCCAGCAGGGTTCATCCCAAAGGAACAAAGAACACAAATGTGTTCTTCCTATACTACCCCACCCCAGCTCCAGAACTAGAGGCTGGCCCCAAGAGCAAGAAAGAGCCAATGGAGAGTCTGTGGGCTTCAGTGGTATCCTCAAGGGAACAGTTTGTCAGTGTCCTTCCTGAGACATGGTATTTTGACCTGAATGATACTCCTAGAATGCTCTGTTCATGGCAGAAGACAAGAAGATCCAAATCAATAGATACCTATTAGTTCATTATCTATCAGTCATTCACTGTATGCAGAGCACTGGAAAAGTGGCCAAGTTTTGGAGAAGGCAGAGTCGCTGTTCTTCTGGTGCTCACAGAGTGCCTCAGAGAAATTCGAGACAAGACAGCTGGAGATGAAGGATTGTGGCTGACAGGAAAGGAGGATGCTGGGGGGTGGGAAGGACAGAAAGAGCAGAGAAATCAAGGAAGGCTTCTTGGAAGAGGGGATTTTAAAGGAGGAGTTGGAATTTAAGGAATGAAGCGGAGGAGGGAGGAAATCCTAGGCAGAGAGCAGAGTGAGCAGAGATCTAGTATGTTTAGGGGGCAGAGAAAACAATTGAGTTCAGCTAGGGTCAAAGTATATAGAAGGAAATATTATAAAGTCCTAGGATGTCTTGAGTTGGAGGAGACTTCCAAACCCGCTCAGTCAGTTTGAGCTGGACAGTGTACCTGACAAGTGGGATGGCTAGTCTTTGCTCAATGACCTTCAGTGAAGGTGAAACTCCCTCCCTCCCGAGGTGCTCTACCAGAAGTTTGAAGGGCTCCCATGGTTAGGAAGTATTGCTCTACTCCAGAATTTCTCTGAACTTGTAATCTCATCACAAGTGATCATCACATGATCACGTGAGATCATCACGTGATCTCATCAATGTGGATGTCTACTCCCAGCCGCCCATTGATACATCTCACAGTCCAGATGTTCACATCCTTCTGTGGTTAGCACAATGCCTGGCATACAGTAGGGGCCATATAAGTAGTGGCTCTCGCTGTAATTATTGCCTGGTGCCCACAGTAGGGGCTCTAGAAGTGCCGGCTATCGTGGTCGTTATTGTTGCTGTTATTCTTTCTCACATCATCATTGTGGACAAGAGGAAGAAACATGAGTTATGTGGTTGATAGTCAATCAACAAGTGTTTCCTATGTGCCAGACTAAGCATGGAGAGTCCAGTATACAGCATAGTTAGCATGTTCCAAACTGGTTAAAGAACTGGACCCAGACTAGCATCACTAACAAATAAGCTGCTATCATCTTGGATCCAGGTCCAGGGCTCTAGGGGAGTGTCTGTCTGTTCTAGGCTCTGTGCTTCTTAATGACTTGGAGAGAGGAATAGACGGCATGTTTATCACATTTGCAGAAGACATGAAGCTGGGAAGGAAAACTAACATGTTGGATGACGGAGGAGACTCAGAATTTATGTGACAGAATTTAAAAGGGATTCCATATTTGGCTTCGACTGACCACCTTCAGAAGGACAAAATGGAGAAGGCGTGGCTGTACAATTGTTGGGGGAAAGATCCGGGGATCTTGGTGTATTAGAAACTCCAAATGAGTCACAGGGATGACAGGGCGATGAACTAAGCTGTTGTGATTGTGGACTACATCAAAAGAGATACAGGGTCCAGAACATGAGAGACAATGTTATACCTATATTATACCTCCCAGGCCACATTTGTACTCTGATTGTGCTCTGAGCCATGTGTTAGGAAGTTTCCTGATAAGCTGGAAAGCATTGAGAGAGGGGAAGTCAGGATGGTGAGGGACTGGAGACCACTAGTCAATCAAGCCATCCACAAACACGTATTAAGTCGCTCCTATGTGCCAAGTACTGTGCTAAGCACTAGACTATGGGCAATATGAGGACTGCTTGAAAGGACTGGAGAGGTGCAGCCTAGAGAAAAGAAGGCTTTATGGGGTCATGATTACTGTCTTCAAGTATTAGAAGAGGAATATGACTCAATCAGCTTGGTCTCAGAGGATGCGCTGATGACCACTGCAAGGTTGAGGGATGGGATATTGTGGAAAGGTCGGGTTCGGTTGGATGTCAGAGAAGACTTCCTAATGAAGGAGTTGTCTCCAACTGCACTGGGCTGCCTTGGCAGCTGGTAAGCTTCCTCTCATTGAAGATACATAAGTAAAAGTTAGGTTGTGACCACTTGTCCAGAGGGGTTTGGACAGAGGAAGGCCTCGACGCCCTTGCCAACTCTGGGACGCTGTGAACTCGCTTGAACGGTCTCAGTACCAGAAACAACAATGTCCATCTGAGCTCACTCACATTTGCCAAGGCCTGGGAATTCCCATCTTTCCTGAGCTTCCGATCAGTTTGCCTCCGAGCCCTTCAAAAAAGGGCTTCCTAATCCCCAAATTGTAACCGTGCTTGTCTGAAGCTTGGTACCTACTGGGATTCAAAGAACACAAGCCGGCCGAGTTGGAAGAGACTTTTGAGACCGTCTCCTCTGAGAGGAAGAAGAGGCCCAGAAAAGGGGAGTGGTTTGTTCAAGGTCACACAGCAAGATCCTGGCAGAGATGGGCCTGGAAGCCAGGTGGCCTGCCTGGAACTCATCAAACCCCACAGTGTGTGAAGGTGATTACCCTTTGAGCTGTTAACTCCTTTTGAAACTAAAAATGGGAACAGCTCCCTTGATGCTCGTTCTTTCTCTGAGTCCTCTCAGGCAAAGGAAAGACTTAGCTCCAGGTAGCAGTCATGTGTGAAAACCACAGGAGAGGTTCTGTGATGTGCCGCTTTTGTAGCTTCTCTACAAGTTATTCCTAAACCGAGGCGACGGCTGACACCCGAAACTTGTCACAGAAGCCCTGAGATGAGTATTTCACTGAAATGGATGACTGAGCAAGAGCGGAAAGTCTACAAAATCGACATCTATTGTCAATGGCACAGGAAAGTCATACGTGAGCTATGGAACATTCTAGAAGGAAAATCTTGAAGCCATGGCCCCAGAAGCGTGGGGTAGGAGGAAGGTGATTTCTTCCACCTTTTATCCGGGCTCTCTGCACCTCTCTCCTAGGGGATCTCAATAGATAATATGAGTAGCTGTTAATTAAGAGACCTAATTTGAGGTGAGCCTCACAACAGTTGTGCCAGATTAGGTTCACCCTACACCAGGGCTTCCTCAATTTTTTCCACTTGAGACCTCTTTTCACTCGAGAAGTTTTTAGGTGAGCCTGGGGGTACAGGTATATAAAATAGGTATATGAATAGAATTTTACCGACAGGAAATCTTAATTTTGCCACCCTCACATTCAGTTACGAGACCCCATATGGGGTCATGACCGACAGTTTAAGAAGCTTTGCTTTAGGTGTCCTTGACATTGTGCAGATGAGGAAACTGAAGGTCAGAGAGGAAAGCTGAGGATGGGGAGAGAGAAAGGGAAGTGGACAGGAGAGAGGATTATCAGGGACCTCACCTAGGGTGTGAGGGATGACATGGGGGTAGGAGGGAAAAGCAGGCCATCTGGTAGCTTTGCATTTGAACTAATTCTTCCTTTTTTAATGTTTTTCCCAACTACATGTAAAAATAAGTTTTAACATTTATTATTTTTAAAAAATTGAGTTTGAAATTTTCATCTTCCCTCCCTTACTCCTTTCCCTCTCCCCTCTCTTAGAGGGCAAGCAAATTGATAGACGTTCTATATGTGTAATGCATTTCCATATAAAATGCATTTCCATATGAACTAATCATTCTTACTGAGCTCTAGGTGCTAAGCTCAGTTATTTTTCTGCAGCTGTGTCCTCAAAATCTTAACATTCTGGGACAAAGTCCTGGACTTTCTGCTCCCATTAGGCAACTGCCAACTTCAAAGCGTCCGAATTGGGGATCCAAACCCAGGTGTCCCTAATCCCCAATTGGTTCCTCATTTCACTGTGCCCACTCTGAGTGCTTAGTAAAAGAAATGAGAAGTGCTAGAAAAAGCATCAGGAAGAGTTTCACGAAGCATCCCAATGTTTGGATTCCAAAGCTACCCAGTTGGTACTTCTGCATTGCAGCTGCACCTGGCACTCAAATGCAGCAGGGACCTCTTACCTAAACACCCCGGGTGGCACCCTGGCAAACAGATCCTTGGCAGAACGAAGCACAGGGCAATTTGGGCTTCTGATTTAGTCTGTGACTGTCGGCTGACCACAATACGTGAATATCCTCTCTCTCCATCCTTTGCTCCCGTGGCCCCCTCATCTGGGATACCCTCTGTTTTCCCCTTTGCCTCCTCAAACCCTGCCTGTCTTTCAAGGAAGCTCAATGTCATATCCTCAAAAAAATCATAGAGCTACATAGAGTTAAAGAGTTGGGAGCTCTTTTGGGTCACCTAATCCAGCCCCCACATTTCACAGAGGATGCCAAGTGCTTGAGTGACTTGCCTCAGGAAAAACAGCCATAAGTGAGAGACAGTAGTTGAACACCACACCCTGACTCCTGTCTCTGTTGCTTAGTTCTTGGGCGGCCTCCATTTCCTCCTCAGTTAAAGGAGGGAGTTGGGCTGGATGGCCTCCGAGGCCCTTGGCAGCTCGAGATCTGGGAACCTAAAATTCAAAAATCTTTTGGGCCGGCACTCCAGGTGGCCCAGGATGGAAAGGAAGGATGAGAAGCGGGCTGGAGAGCATTCAAGAAGTTGTTCAGTCCCCAGCAGTTCCTGCAGACACTCAGGCTTGCCTTAACTTGATGAAAAACACAAAGGCCCTAACACTTGAGCCCACAAACAGTCAAAACTATACCTTCTCCTTCTCTGGGGAGTCCCATCTCCCAGGGGCCTCCCATTATGGTCCTTCAGACTAGGTTGTTTAGGGTAGTTTCCCCAACAAGGGAGAAGTCCTCAGAGTTGGAAGAGGGCCAAGTAGCCCATCCTTCCAGTAAACCCTACATCCCACAGACCTAGACAAACCTTCTGCTTTGTGTAGCATCCTGGTACTCCCTTCATTTCCTACCCAAGAGAGCTAAGCACCCCACTCCTCTGGTGATCTCTACCCCCCAGAGACTTGTACTAGTCTGACTCATGGTATATATTCTGCTGGGGCGGCAAATGGTCCCCCCTCCAGGGCAAACCCCCCATCCAGGACCTATGTAGTCCTTGTGAATTTGAGTACTTATCCACTGATAAGGCTCCTCCTTTTGGGAGGGGAAGAGGGCCGAACGTGGGGGTCACTGGGGAAGGGTAGTCTGGGTCTTCTTTGTATTTTGTCCCCGTTCCTCAGGATCTTGCTTGGTCCAGGAGCTCTTTCACTGGGCCTGGGAGGCTTGGTCTTAGATTTTGCTGGGCTTAGGCCCCCCTCTATGGCTCCACTATTTCCCCTCCATTGGTGTGGGCCCGCATTGCAGCAGTTTCCAACTTGGATTAGAAACCAATTGTCTCTTTGAAGTTGCCTCCATTGACAGCTATTCCTATGGACCATGCAGCAGAGAGAGAGACACGCACAGAGAAAGAGAGAAAGAGAAACGGAGAGACAGAGGAGGGGGAGAGAGGGAACAGGAGAAAGAGAGAAAGTGAAAGGAGGGGAGGAAGGAGAGACAGAGAGAGGGAGAGACAGAGAGAGACAAAGAGAGTAAGTGTGTTTGTGTGTGTGTGTGTGTGTGTGTGTGTGTGTGTGTGTGTGTGTGTGTAACTGGCTTCCGTCCTCTCTAGCTTCCTTTTTAAAGGCCAAGGTCAATGGTGTAGGAATTGGCCATGAATCTACCAATAAATCAACATTGACATCTTGGGACCTCCTAAATGTTGCGCCCCCCCCTCCCTCAGTTGACCGGCCCTGGTCATGGCTCTGAGGTTTAACTGGGGGTTTTCAGGGATGCTGAAAGTGACAGGATAAGGGAAGTGTGGATTTGCAGTTTGTTCTTCCTGTTGAGAAAAAAAGGCCAGGTTCTCATGTGATATTTATGCTGCAGCTGGGGAGACTTCCCTTCTCTTTGGGGCATTAGCTTCACCTAACTTTTCCCCACTGGTTTTGAGGCTCTTTGTGGGACTAGGACGTCTGGCCCATGTAGCTTGTCCCAGGGCCCCAGGCCTTGAAATGACTCAGCTCATCACTAGGGATGCAGCAGGAGCAGTGATGGCGATGAGCCCCCTAGTGGCCAGGGGGTTCCAGCTCAGTGCTGGTCCATCCTGGAGGAAGCTGCTTCCTCCAGGCCATTCTGACCTTGTTCCCTCTTCCTCCAGCAACCCTGATGGGTGTGGACCCAGGGAAGGTGCAGACTGCTTGGCAGAATTTCAGCTCCTGCCCTCAAGGCACAGAATTCCCACTAAAGGTACAGAACTACTATAAGTTCCTCCCATCTTCATCAGGAGATTCTCTGTTCCCTCCAGAAAGGCAGGAACCATTCCCACTCCCACAATTCAAATTAAGGTTTTTCTTTATTCCCTAGAGCTAATCTGCCATCAAGCCTTATCAGTTCTTCCTGGGTATCTAGCCTTGAGACTTGACATGTGCAAGAAAGGAGCTATCTCTTTCACAGCTCTTCCCTGCCATAGCCTGTCCCCATCAATCTCCTTTCTTGAATTCCTACCATTCACGGGATGCTAGCATAAGGGTTCAAGGGGGCTAGAGGGCCAGAAAGTTTAGTTAAGGCCAGCCCCTCAGATTCTATAGATGAGCAGCCCAAGTTTTGTCCAGGATCGTGCAGCTTGCTGGAAGTAGCAGTGGTGAGGTTTGAATCCAGACCCTCTGACTCCAGATCAAGCATTTGACAAAGCCCTATGTGGCTTTCTCATGGATAGGAAAGATGTGGACTTCAGAACTGGATAAACAGCTGGACTCAAAGAGTAGTCAGCAATGAGTCGAGATCCATGGGGAGGGGATGGGAATCTGCATGGATCTGGCCTCTGTCCCGTGTCTTGACCTTTTTTATCAAATGAAACAAAACTGGGAGGGCAAGCCAACGTTAGATGACAGAGTCAGGATCCAATCAGATTAACGTTAGATGACAGAGTTAGGATCCGATCAGACTTTGGATGTCTAAAATGTTGACCCAATCTCAGACCCATATGGGTCAACAACATGGTTGTTGTTGTTAAGTCATTTTTCATTCACATCCAATTCTTTGTGACCCCATTTGGTTGTTTTTATTTTGGCAGAGATACTGGTCTGCCATTTCCTTCTCCAGCTCATTTTACAGCTGAGGAAACTGAGGCAACCGGGGTAAAGTAACTTGCCCAGGGTCACACAACTAGTAAGTGATCTGAGCCCAGATTTGAACTCTGGAAGATGAATTTTCCTGACTCCAGACCCAGCCCTCTCCCACCTAGCTGCCCCCAAACATGATATGGACAGTTTGAGCCTTTATTTAGAGAGTATCCAGAATTAAAGGAATCCCATCTTGATAGTACTGGGAAACTGAGGTCTATTTATAAGCAGCATAGATGAACCCAGTATATAAGAAGAGATTCAGATTGAGGAGTCAAAGGGGCAAGCTCCTGAGGGAGATGGGAAGGGATGGGATCAAGGACGCCTTTCTAGGGGCTGATTTTGACAAGAAGAGGTTTTGGCTCACTTGTTGATATGGAGGAGTTGTGAGGTACGGAATAGGGGTGAAATGATGGCCTCTCTTCTCAGTAAAGTGGGCGGCTAGGTCCTCAGCAGGGAAGGGGTGGTGTGGGAGTTTAGAGCAGTCATGGCACGGACTGCAACAGAGAGCAGCAGAGAAGAATGAGAAGATTTCTACCCAAGTCCTGAAGGGTCAACTGAGCTGAGAGAGCGCACATTTATAGTTCAGCTCAGTCACACAGTGTGATTATGGGACTTATTGCAACAAAGCAATAGCATGTGTGGATGAAGGCGAGTGGTGAGGGTCATCTTAGTTCAGGGTTTAGCACAAGCCACGAGTGGGCAAAAGATTCAAGGAGAGATGGCACTATCTACTTGAATTGGTTGACTATAGGGTCAAGATCCTGAAGGGAAGAAAATGAGGGTAGAGCAACAGTGAGAGCAGTCTAGTAGAACAGGGAGGGTGGAATGAGTGGAGATGATGACAGTAGGGATGAAGAATAGGCTTAGGAGGAAAACAGGAGGAGAGTTTCCTTGAAGGATGGGAGGCTGTGGTCAAAGAAGGGAATTTCAGAGTCCTGTGGCACGGCAGCAGGAGTTTTAGGTGATGCTGACATCAAAAGTATTGAGCATCCCTGGGTCTTTGGCAAAGGTGTAGGTCTAGACTTGGGAGTTGTGGAGGTCAGAGTGTTTGAGGGGACCACAGTGTATACACTGAAGGCTCTGAAGGAGAGGGCGGGACTTAGGGTCAAGAGGAAGATGTGAGTTAAGCACTAAACAACTTGAGAAAGGAGAGAGAAGGGAGCTGGGAGCCAGTAGATGACTACAGCAAAGATCTGCATGGGGTAGCATCTCTGAAGGAGTGAACAAATGGACGTTTAATAAGCACTTACTATGTACCTTGAGCCTGTACCGAGTGATGGGAATATGAACAGAAAGTTGTGGAAGACAACCCCTGTCCTCGGGAAGCTTCCTTTTTAATAAAGGGGGAAAACAACACATATTTGAGCTCTTAAGTCAGATGGAAAGACCCTGCGGCCTTTGGCAAGACAGAATGGTGATGACTTCTCTTTAGTGTCATTACCACTAGTGACGGTGGCGGGGAGGGTCTGGAAGTGACAGAAAGGAGCTGACTCCTTCTCCTGGCCCAGTGCCAGAGGCTTGAGAAAAGGTATAATCCATAGTATTAGAGAGGGTGACCAAGAATGGGTGACTTCTAGGGGTAGCCAGGTTTCTGTGAATGCAAGGAGAGAGGAGTGTGAAAAGAAACGAAGTTTGTTAGCAGTGGAAGAGGAGTTCAAGAAAGTACACTGGAATTCTGGAGACGCAGGCCAGAGATGGATGGAGATGAGAGAACAGGGAGGGGTAAAAGGGGCTTTTGACTGGGGAGCCATTAGAGTAAACTGTGGAAAAGAAGTCTGTCATTCCCCTTTCCCACCCCATCCCCAGCTGCCAACCAGCTACCACTTACCTACAGGCAGATGAGCCCTTGGGAAGACCCAAGTTCTCTGCTAAAGCACCAGCTCTCGGGTTATACTCCCACATACAGGGGAGCAACCCCTGTGGAGAAAGGGCCTGTTGCTTCTACCAACTACCAGTCATCCACCACCAAGAGTACTACTACCAACATTAGCACCTTCCACCATCCCCACACCAGACCATCAGCCTTACTTCCAGCCTGTCCCTGAAGTTGTAGTGAACAACCCCACTGCAGGGATCCCACCACGGGTAACTGCCATCAACAGGCTGGTAAGCCCAAGAGCCCCTACCTGGCCCTGAAGCCTCGATCAGGGGAAGCCACCCCCTGGGGAGAGCTCACTCTGGTGACTGCCTCTGCAGGGCCTTCCTCCTCGGCCGTCACAGCTCCAGAAAAAAAAAAAACTGTTCTCCCCACTCAAACCCTTGGCCCCAACAAATGGTTCATTCAACATCACAAACAGAAACTATTTTATTAACGGAAATGACACTAAAGAGAAGTCATTACCATTCTGTCTTGCCAAAGGCCACAGGGTCTTTCCATCTGACTTAGAGCTCAAATATGTGTTGTCTTCCCCCTTTATTAAAAAGGAAGCTTCCCGAGGACAGGGGTTGTCTTTCACAACTTTCTGTTCATATTCCCATCACCTGGTACAGGCTCAAGGCACATAGTAAGTGCTTATTAAATGTCCATTTATTCATTCCTTTAGAGAACAGGTGGGGGGATTTGCTTTCCCCATGCCTCCCCCCAAGATTGGGGAAAAGAACTATTTGGTTGGGGCTGCCACCCTCAAGGGGCAGAATCACAGAATCTGATAGTTAGAAGGGAACCTGTCACGTGAACAAGAATCCTTCCCTCGCCACTCCACATCACACCAGGGGACAAGTCATCAGCTTTCCAGGAGGAACCCACTCCCTCCCTCCCTCCCAGGACTGTGGCCCAGTCTACTCAAGCTCTCCTTGCCAAGAAAGATTTTTTTCTTTGTAAATTACCTCCAGCCTACATTTATTTGCCTTTTATAGCCTTCCAGCATGCTTTGCTCCTAAGTCTGCCTGCTGGGGCCCCCCAAAACAAATCCTGATCCCTCTTCCATGTGACAGATGGCACAAACTTCACCCAGCTTGGAGACTCTTACCATATTTCTCCTAAGTCTGCTGGCCCTCTTGAGATGTTGTGCTGGTTGTCCTCCTGTGCATCTTATGAATATATCCTTTCTAAAGTGGTGTAACCCCAAGGAGGCTGAGCCAAGATGGTGGAGTAAAGGCAGGAACTTGTCCAACCTCTCCCCCAAACCGCTCCAAATTCTTTTAAACGATGACTCTAAACCAATTTTAGAATATCAGAACACCAAAAAGAACATTTTCCAGCCAAAGGCAACTTAGAAGCATAGCAGAAGAGGTCTCTGACACTAGGATGGGAGTCCATCATGTAGTCCCGGAGCAGACCGAGCCAGCACAGCCCTGGACCTGGTCTCAGTCCCAGCCTCTGAATCAGCAGCAGTACTGGAGGCTTCCAGACCTCTCAGCCCAGAGACACCAAAGAAGAGCTGAAAGGTCAGCAGAAAAGGTCTGTGGAACCAGGGTGGGAGCCCAGCATGTAGTACCAGTGAAGGCCGCACCCGTGCACCCCTGCTGTGGTCCCAGCCTCAGCTCAGCCCTGGCCCCAGACCCGGCCCTGGCCTGACCCCGGTGTCAGCAAGGCAAGACCTCTGTGACAGTCTGGTGGCTTCTGAACCTTTTGGCCCAGGGAGACGGGGAAGGCCTTGGAAGGTCAGCAGAGAGGGTCTGTGGCACCAGGGTGGGATTCTGGCATGTAGTCCCAGAGCAGGCCAAACCAGTGCAGCCACAGCACTGGCCAGAGTCAGCAAAGCAGGACTCTGTTGTTTTAGCATACTAGATCTTACAGTGACAGTGGGGCAAGAATACTCCTAAAAATTCCAGTGCATAAAAGAGTGCTTATGATCAGATCCTTAGAAGGATCTCTGAAAACCACTGCACAAAATCCCCGAAGCTTGGGACAATGCACCCTTCACCCAGGAAACAGAGCCCTACTTTAATAAAGAGTTAAAAGCTGATTATTAGGCTAGGAAAATGAGCAGACAACAAAAAAAGTTTCTGATTATAAAAAGTTACTATGGTGATGAGGAAGATCAAAACAAAGGCTCAGAAAATGATTACAAAGTCGAAGCTCCTACATCCAAATCCTCCAAGAAAAATAAGAATTGGCCTCAAGCCATGGAAGAGCTCAAAAGGGATTTTGAAAATCAAAAAAAGAGAGAGAGAAGAAAAATTAGGAAAAGAATTGAGAGTTGTGCAAAAGATAATGAGGAGAAGAATGCCTTAAAAACCAAAATTGGCCATTTCAGGAACAAAAGGTCACCGAAGAAAATAATTCCTTAAAAATTAGAATTGAGCAAATGACTATGAGACTTTATGAGAAATCAAGATTCAATAAAGCAAAATGAAAAAAATAGAAAAAAAGTGAAATATCTCATTATATCTCATCAACAACTAACCTAGAAAATAGATCCAGGAGAGATAATTTAAAAATTATTGGTCTACCTTTAAATCATGATCAAAAAAAGAGCCTGGACATCATATTTCAAGACATCATCAAGGAAAACTGTCCTGATATTCTAGAACCAGAGGGTAAAATAGAAATTGAAAAAAAATCCACCAATCACCTTTTGAAAAAGATCCCAAAATGAAAACTCTCAGGAATGTTATAGCCAAATTCTGGAGCTCCCAGATCAAGGAGAAAATATCGTAAGCATCTGGAAAGAAACAATTCAAGTAGAGCGGAGCCACAGTCAGGATAACACAAGATTTAGCAGCTTCTATTTTAAAGGATCAGAAGTCTTGGAATATGATATTCTGGTCAGCAATGGAGCTAGGATTACAACCTAGAATCACCTACCCAGCAAAATTGAGTATAATCCTCCGCAGGAAAAGGTAGATATTCAATGAAATAGATGATTTTCAAACATTTGTGGTGAAAAGACCAGAGCTGAATAGAAAAAAATTTTCAAATACAGAAGTCAGGAGAAACATAGGAAGGTAATCAGGAAAGTGATATCATAAGGGCCTTCGATTTGTCTACATGGGAGTGATACTTGTAACTTATTAGAACTTTGTCATTATTATGGAATATTGAAGGGATATATTTTAAAGGACACAGGTGAGAGTTGACTATGAAGGGATATCTAAAAATGATAAAATTAAGAGAGAGAAAGGAAAAGGGAGAAGTGGAATGGTTAAAATTATTTGCCATAAAAAAAGAGGGAAGAAAAAGTTTTTACAGTAGAGGGGAAGAGGGGGAAGAGAGGGGAAGAGGGGGAAGAGAGGTGGAGTGAGTGAACTTTACTCTCATCAGAATTAGCTCAAAAAGGAAATAACACACTCAATATGGGTATAGAAATCTATCTTACTATGCAGGAAAATAGGAGGGGAATGGAGTACGGAAAGAGGGGAGGGTAATAAAAGAGGTCATATTGGGGGAGGGAGTGGTCAGTAGCAAAACACTTTTGAGGATGAAAGGAGAGAGAGAATAGAATAAATAGGGAGAAATACAGTTAAGCAGTAGTAATTGTAAAAAGAATTTTGAGGCAAGTTTCTCTGAAAAGGCCTTATTTCTTATACTTGGAGGGATCTGAGCCAAATTTATAAAAAAAATTAAGAACCATGCCCCAATTGATAAATGACGCAAAGATAGGATTTATGCTCAAAGGATTTATGCTATAAATTCATGTGTGTCTTTTGACCTACCAATACCACTATTAGACATGAATACCAAGAGATTTTTAAAAGGGGGGAGGAAAAGGACCTATATTTACAAAAATATTTATAGCAGCTCTCTTCTCAGGGCAACGAATTGGAAATTGAGAGTTTGCCATCAATTGGGGAATGGCTGAATAAAAATTGTGGTATATGATCATCATGGAATATTGTTGTTCTATGGGAAGTGATAAGCAGAATGCTCTTGGGAAAAAAACCTGGACAGTCTTCCATGAACTCAAGCAAAGTGAAATGTACTGTATAAAAAGTAATAGCAATGTTCTGGGATGACCACCTATAAATGATTTTGCTCTTCTCCGCAGTCCAATGATCCAGAAACTACTGTGAAGGACTTCTGATGAAGAATCCTATCCATACCCAGAGAAGAAACTGATTGTGTCTGAATACAGATTGAATCATATTCTCTGTCTCTCTTTTTAATTTTATTTTTCTTGAGGGTTTTTTATAATTTGGGTGGGAGATCTATGTTTGCTTTCACAACCTGACTTTTGTAGAAATATTTTGCATAACTTCACATGTGGTTTCTTAATGGGGGATGAGGGTGGAGATAGGGGGGAAAATCTGGAACTCAAAAGTTTAAAAAAAGGTAAAAATTGCTCTAAATGTAACTGTGGAAATATTAAATAAATGCATAAGATTAAAAATGTAAAAAAAAATGAAATGATGATCAGGATGCTCTCAGCAAAACCTGGAAAGTTCTCTATAAGCTTGTGCAAAATGTAATGTACTATATACAAAGTAATAGCAATGTTGTGAGAAGCTCAGTTGTGAATAACTGCTATTCAATGATCTGTGACTACTCTGAAGGACTTTTGATGAAAAAAGCTATCCATACCTAGAGAAAGAAATCTTTGTGTCTGAATACAGATTAAAGCATACTTTTTTTAAAACTTTATTTTTCTTGGGTTTTTTTTTGGGGGGGGAGGAGGGTGAAGATCTATGTTTTCTTTCACAATATGACTTTTATGGAAATGTTTTGCAAAACTTCACATGTGCCTTTTCAATGAGGGGAGTGGGGGAGAGGGTAAAAGGGAGAGAATCTGTAACTCAAAGTTTTAAAAACAAATTTTAAAAGATTGTTTTACATGTAACTGAAAAAAGCTATATAGATATGTAGAAAAATAAAGTATGGTAACCTCACTGGACTGGTGGACTTTGTGGGTAACCCCAACTGGACACGGTGCTCTGACTATCATGGGATGGTGGCCCTAGGGCTTGGAAGGGGCCTCTGAGGCTGTCTAGCCCAGAGTTTAAGTAATCTGCCCACATATTTAGTTCTGTGTGCCCCCCCACTACCCCAGCTTAGGAAGGATGTTTCAGCAAGGTCAACCCTGCTAACTTTATAGGGGAGGCCCCACTTGCCATGCCCACCCACTCTCCCTTGCCCCCACATCACATGGACAAGTGTCAGAGGGGCCAGTATGGGCAGTCGAAAGTTGGCGCTGCTTGCCGGGACCTCTTCTGCCCCTAGAATTCTATCGGCTCCTCCCCCTCTAGGGTGGCAGCAGGCTTCTCTCTGAGGTCATGGATTGTTGGTGGTAACCAGGTTACATGGAATAAGGGCCACGGACAGAGCGCTCACAAGCCCAGTCCGGTTGTTTCGCGAGAGACTCCACCAGGGCAGTGAGAAGTCCCCAAGAGAAGGCCCCCGTTCTCCTCCACCGGCGACGGGACTGATGTCCCTGAGCCTCCCAGGGACCGTCCTCGCCGTGACCCCCTAGGACACACATTCTGCCTCCCGTGGCTTATTTCGGAGCGAAGAGCAGCGCGTCCTTTGGGACTTTTCTCCGTAGGCATGGCGGACTACTACCCCATCTTCATGATCGGTTTTCACGTCCGCTGGAACAACGGCCAGCAGGGAAGCGGAAGCCTGACTGTCCTGCTGACTCTGGAAGCTCCCAACGAGAGTCCTCAGACCCCAGCGCCACCCCCTCCCAACCCTGCACCCAACCCTTCTCCCTAAGGCCAGGCCCCGGGCCGGCCTATCCAACTCATTCTCGGAGAGGCCGGAAAACAAGAGCTGGTCTCTTGGTACGCACATCTGCCTGGTCTGTGGGCCAGCCCTTCTCCGGGGACCTTGGAGAGCTCCCAGCACCTGCTGCTCTGTCTCCCGAGAAAAGAGTTGCTCCATCCATACTTCTTGAAGCTAGAGGCCTTCATCCTCCTCAGCATCTTCTGTTGAACTGAACTTTGCTCTTTATCAGGGCAGGTCCCACTCGGCTTCCAGAAACAAAGAAACCTATCGTTCACCCTTTCCCTCTTCTCTATTCAAAGGCCATTCTTTGTACTGCTTCCCTCAATACCCACCCTGTCCCTTCCTATCCCTATCCATTTATTTCGGGCTTAAAATAAAATCTTTGAATTTGAATCAGCTACGAGTCCTGCGTCTCTTTTCTGGTAAGAGGGACAGGGGGCCAAATAACACTGCTGGGGGGAATTTGAAACTATTTCGTTTGGGTATCACTATTTAAAACATTTGCTAGTGAAACATATCCTTAGAGGAAAGGTCCAGTCCGATAAGGGAATTTGGGATTAAATTCTGGAGTATAACCCCTAAAAGAACTGAAGAAAATATTAGACTTCCCATCAAGGCTAGCCCCTGGAACTGAACAAAAGAAAATGTTGACTTTCAAGGTCAGCTGGTAACATTCAAGAGAGCCATAACTTATATGATCAGGACTCCCAACAGTGTTGGATTTTTTTCATGTGGTGTGTGTGTGTGTGGTTTCAAACAATCTTTAAAATATATCAACAAAGATATAATCTTTGTTGAACTATATCAACAAACATATCTTCATAATATGGAGATGTTTTATATGACTATGCATGTATAAGCTCCATCACATTGCTTGCCTTCTCAGTGAGGGAGGTGGAGAGGGTAGAGGGAAGGAGAGAATTTGGAACTAAAAATTTTTTAAATGCATATTAAAAATTGATTTTACATGTAATTTGGTAAAAAAATAAAATATTAATTTTTAAAGACTCTTCAAAGGGGATTTTTAAAAGTCAAGCCTTAAAATGAAAGGCTACTTTCAGAATTATTTTATTCCCAAATAATGTGATAATGAGGGCAAATGAACACAATGTACCTTGGACCTTCAAGGTTAGATGTTGAACATCTTTGGACCCGGTTCCTTCATGTTAGGTTCAAAATGTACATTTAACCCAAAATGCTGGGTCTCAATAATGGCCTATTTATGTGTTATTTATAAACCTCATTCTCTCTCTGTTCTTTGCTTTGCCCATGAGTAGGGCCAGATTGTATAATCTGCAAAACAAATCAGAAGGACTGAGGAAAAGCCTTAAAATTAAGCTTCAAAATAAAGACAGTTGAGTTTATAATCCTGGGGTTACCCTGGCAATGGGACATAACAGAATCTATGACCTTTGTAGTCAGATGCTGGATAATCATATGAACTGCAGTGACCAAATAAAGTTAGGTTGTCAGTATAGGCCCACTTATCTCGATGTATGCGTCTGTTGTCCACAGAAGCTCAAATAATCCCCTTTTCCCCATTTACACTTTAATTTGCCCTTGGAATGAATGTGTACAGTCTACAAAGCAAATAAACAATATACTTGAAGATTCGTGTCTGGACTCATAGTAAAGGGATGTTTGGGATTAAACTTTGTGTAACCTTAAAATCTGGGTATAACAATCTATGACCTCAGATCAAACACTATAATTTCTAGAGAGTCATCCCTATATCTTAATCCTATCTAACCCTATATCCAAGCAAGATCTATACTTTTCTACTCAGGTATCAACATGAAACTGTTTCCTTCTACATATTCATATCTGTGACTATGAATCTGTATGTACATGTGTGAGTTTCAAACCCATTTTCTCACTTTGCCCTTTGGTAAGGGGCATAGTATCTGTTACAAAAAACAACACAGATCCTTGAGAATTTTGATGTATGATATTTATAATAAAGATACATTTAGGATCATGATGGGGGTGGGGAAGGGGAACATAATCCTGACAATGAACCAAAACAGAATTTTTGACCTTCATGAAGGTGGGATACTAGAGATTCTTAGCTCAGTATCTTAACACATATACAATCACCTCTTCTATATTCCATCCCAACTGTATGTTTTTTTTGTTTGTTTGTTTGATTTTTTTTGCTGAGGCAATTGGGGTTAAGTGACTTGCCCAGGGTCACACGGCTAGGGAATGTTAAGTGTCTGAAATCAGATTTGAACTCAAGTCCTCCTGACTTCAGGGCTGGTGCTCTATCCACTGCGCCACCTAGCTGCCCCGTGTTTTTTAATGATAGTCTGTTGGCTTGTACATTGTATGTGTATGTGTCTGTATATGTGCGTATACAAATCTCAGATTCTTCCTCTTTGGCCCCCAAAATGGTTTGGAATAATCATTAATATGGTTATTCTTAATATTCATTCTCAAAATTAAGGGCTAATTGGAATTATAGTGCAGGTGGGGGGGAATAACCCTAGTAATTGGATATAACAGAATTTCTTTCATCTCCAAGCCAGATGCTTAATATTAGAGAAGCTCAGCTTTATAGTACCAATTTACAATGTAGGTTGTCAATGTTGGCCTTTGGGGGGGGATGTGTGTGCACATATGTGTATGCATGTGATTATAAAATCCATTTTCCTATTTGATCTTTGATTTTTCCATATGTATGGTCTGGGGCAACATGTAAAACATAAACATAGGTTCTTGAGCGAGATCTTTGATGTCTAGTCTCAACCTCAAATGATAATTTGGATTATAATCCTGGGGCAACCTGGCAATGGGAAATAATAGAATCTGTGATCTTCAAGGTCAGTTGCTGGACGTCATGTGATGTCCAGTTCTGTATGTTAATATCTGTAAGATCAGAACGTGTAGATACAAATCAATATGTGTATCTATGTGTCCATGCATGTGCATGTGTACAAATAAACCCCATTATCCTTATTTACCTTTCAGTTTGTCTTTGGGGAATATGAGTCTGCAAAAAAAATTAATATCCTTGAGGAAGATTCCTCATGTCCAAACTCATAATAAAGTGATATTTGGGATTAAATCTTGGCACCTAGATACAACAGAACTTAGGATCTTCATGTCAGACACTTACTTTCTAGGGGGCCTCAGATCTATATCTTAATATATTTCCATAGGAACTGGACAGTTGTCCACATTGGCCTGTTTTCCCATGTGCGGTCATATGTATGTTTGTATGAGTTTATGTATTTGAGTTTGTATTGTGTATATTTGTATCCTTTGCTCTTTGCTTTGTCCATGAGTAAAGGTGCGTAAAATATGCAAAACGGATCAACTCAGATGCTTGAATTCATGTCCAGTGTCATAATAAAGAGTTTCTTGGGATTATAATTGGATGAATAGGGGAGACTAACACTGGCAACTTGACTTAACAAAAAAATTGACCTTCTTGAAGGTCAGATTCTTTATATTCTTGAGAGTCTCAGCTCTGTATCTTAACACATACTCAGAGAATCAGAACCTTGACTTCCACTCCAAAATTTTTTTTAAAAAATACTGGCCTGTTGCTTGCTCTTCTCTCTCTCTCTCTCTCTCTCTCTCTCTCTCTCTCTCTCTCTCTCT
>JAJPUD010000770.1:533410-554746 GCA_023553655.1 Myrmecobius fasciatus | reverse complement strand
TCTCTCTCTCTCTCTCTCTCTCTCTCTCTCTCTCTCTCTCTCTCTCTCTCTCTCTCTCCATGTGTGTGTCTCTGTCTCTCTGTGTCTGTCTGTCTCTCTGTGTGTTTGTATATTTACAAACTCTAGATTCTTCCTTGTATGCCCTTTGATTTGTCCATGTATATGATATGGGACAATCTGTAAAACAAATTAAGATCTTTGAGGGAGATTTTTGATGCCCCCCCAAAAGGGGGAGAATTTGGGATTATAACATGTGTGGGGGAATAACCCAGGCAACTGTTCATAACAGAATTTTAGCCTTTCAAAGTCAGGTGATGAGCATTCTATAGAGCCTTAACTCTGTAATCTTAATAGACTATCTAGAGTTAGGATGCTGTACTCTCTAAGCTAGGGATCAGCATTGGCTTCTCTCCTTATGAGCATTTGTGTATACGCCTGTGTGTTTATTTGTGTCTATGTGAATATACTAAATCCAATTCTCCCCCTTAGTCTTTTCTCTAAGTAGGAATACAATCTGCAAAAGAAAACACAGATCCTTGAGAGAGAATCTTGGAAAATTGCGATCATAATAAGATGGGGATAATAACACTGGCAACTGGAAATTACAGAATTTTTGACCTTTAAGGGTAAGTATATTTAGATGCGAGACATTATAGTTTTAGCTCTGTATCTTAACACATATATCAGGACCTTTATTAGAATATTTCAATCCATTGTTTTAATGTGCATGTGTTTGACCTTTACTTTGTCCATTGGTATAATTGGGAATAATCTGTTAAAATATAAATGAGGATTTCTGAAGGAAGATTCTTAATATTCAGGCCTTCAATAAAAGAGTATTTGGGAATAAATCCCATGGTAGCTAGGGCAATTAGACATAAGAGAATCTTGTTCCTTCCAGAGCAGATACTGAACATTTGATGAACCTTCACTCTATCTTAACACATATAGCTATGATCAAGACCTACACCTTCCACCCCAGAAAATGTTGGCTTGTTTGTGAGTCCATGTGTGTGCGTGTGTGCGTGTGTGCGTGTGTGCGTGTGTGCGTGTGTGTGTGTGTGTGTGTGTGTGTGTGAGAGAGAGAGAGAGAGAGAGAGAGAGAGGGAGAGAGGGAGAGAGAGAGAGAGAACCCCATTCTTCTTCTTTGTTCTTTGCTTGCATGAGTTGGGTTGGTTATAGTTCATAAAGTAAATCAACATCAGAGATTCTTGAGGAAGATCATTAAAGATGAGCCTCAAAATAGAGTGGTCATTGAGATGATAATATTGGAGTAGCTCTGGCAATGAGACACCACAGAGTCTATGACCTTCAAGGTCAGATACTGGACATTCTATGGACCCTCAGTTCTGTATTTCAGTACATATACATAAAGCATCAGAACTTGTAGCATCCAAATCAATGTTTTGTGGTCAGCAGAGAGCTGCTTTCTTAGCTATGTGCATGTGTATCTGTGTATGTATGTGCAAATAAGCTTTTCTTCCTTTTTGCCCTTTAGTTTGTCTCTAAGAATGACCAAGTACAATCTGCAAAACAAATCAATAAATATCCTTAAGGAAGATTCATGTTCTGCCTTATAATAAAGGGATGTTTGGGATAAAAAAAAACTGATGGTAACCATGGCAACTGGACATCCCAGTATTTGTGACCTTCAGGTCAGATATTATACTTTCTAGGGAGCCTCAGCTCTGTATCTTAATATGCATTATAAGAGTAGGTCACAGTACTTTTCTACACAGATGTCAACATTGGCCTGTTTCCTCATGTGGATTTGTGTGTGTGTATTTGAATTTGACTACATGTATGAGTTTGTGAGTGTGTGTTTATGTGTTTGTGTCAAGCCCATTCTCCCACTTTGCCCTTTGGTTTTTCTATAAGTAAATAGAGATGGGTACAATCTGCAAAAAAAGCCAACATAGATCCTTAAGGGGGACCTTCAATTATCCAGTCTCACGATAAATAGATATATGGAATCATAACAGGGAGATAATCCTGGCAACTGGACGTCAAAATCGTTGACCTTCAAGGGCACATAGATATTGGACATTTTACAATCTCAACATATCTTAACACATATAGTGTTATAATTGATATTTTGTTTCACTTGTGTTGGGTTTTCAATGCTGGAGTGTTGTCGTGTGTGTGTGTGTATGTGTGTGTGTGTGTACTTGTGTGTACAAATTCCAGATTCTCTCTTTGCCCTTTGGTTTGTCCATTAGTATGTTTTGGGACAATGATCAAAACAAATAAAATTATTGTATGGTGATTCTTGATGTCTAGCATCAAAACAAAGGGAATTTTAATGAGAGGGGAGATGTAATCCTGACAATTGCACATAATATTATCTTAGATTTTCAAGGTTAGACACTATAAATATGTTTACACGTATGAGATTTAACATATCTATTACACATGTTATATTATATATAACATAAACGTTACATTTAAATAACATATTAGCATGTATAACATATATTGGATTGCTTGCCATCTAGGGGAGGGGATGGGGGAAGGTGGGGAAAATCTGAAATACAAGGCTATGCAAGGGTCAATTTTGAAAAAAATTATCCATGCATATGTTTTAAAAATAAAAAAGATTTAAAAAATTAAAATTAAGAAAGGTTAGATATTAAACATTTTAGAAAGTCTGAGCTCTATAGCTTACTACATATATTATCAAGATCTGCATTGCTGGCTTATTAGTGTTGGAATAGTGTGTGTGTGTGTGTGTGTGTGTGTGTGTGTGTATGTGTGTGTGTGTGTGTGTGTGTGTGTGTGTGTGTGAACTCCATTTTTGCTCTTTGGTTTGTCCATAAGTAGAGGTGGGTACAATGTAAAAAACAAATCAACTAAGGTTCTTAATGGAAATGTTTTATGGCTAGCCTCAACAGATGGGGCTGTTTTGGACAAAAGCCTCAGGTAATCCTGACACCTGTATGTAACAGAATCTCGGACCTATATATTTTAATGCGCAGTGGATCAGGGATCCTGGATTTTTGGGTCTAACACACTCCTCCCCCCAGATCCCATTTAGATAAAGAGTCCAGAGAGGCCAAAGTAATTAAAGAAACTGAGGTAGAACTTTGAACTCAGCTGTTCTTGACTCCAGATACAGCCCTTTCCTCAGGTCCCATGGGCAAGTGACAAGTTTCTAGGTAAACAGTGAAATATTTAGGAATTGCTGGGACTATTTTTAAATAATTATTGAATTACCTGAACATATATTCTTTAAGCAATTTGTATCATGAGTTTTTTTCTAGTTTGGTTCTTGTGCCATAGATTTAATGATTACATTGATGGAGGGCTTTCAGAGAAAAGGGATTTTCACAGGCCTGTGATGCTATTGGGTAGGGAATTTCTGAAGAGGGGCTTCTCTACCAGTGGAAGACAACACCTGAGCTTGGGTGAATCCCAGTAGATCACATCCACTATATATCATAGGGTCTTAAACTCAGGTTTTCCTGGCTTCTGGCCAACTCTATCCATTGCTATGGGCTATTGAAAAAATAGGATCTATCAGTTCTACTAGCTACTTTTAAAGACTAAAACTGTGCCCCAATTTCTGAAACTGGGCTATTTGAAACAGCTTTTTCATCTTAAGGACCAATTTTGTGCATCTCTTAGAAGTAACATAAAAAAATCATGGAGATGATGTCAGTAATTGTCCCTTGAAATTTAGGCTGTCCATTTAAAAGCTGCATAGAAACCAACCAAATCATTCATATCAGCACTCTTTATTTCCATGTTCCCAGCCCTCACGACCAGTTCCTTGTCTGGTAAGGGGAATCTATTATACTTCATCTCTAAGAGTCTTTGCTCAAGAAAACTTTACCTAGTTACTCATTCCAGTTGGAAGGAGGCAGCCTTACTCCCACAAATATGTATGTGAACATGCTTGAAAATGGTTTGCCATTTGAGTTGTCTTTTTGGATCCCTAATTAAAACTCTCAAGTGAAATCAAAAAAGAACTCAAATTTGCTCCACAGGAAGACAGAAAAGCCAACTGAAGCTACAGTCTCAATTTCAGGCTAATGTCAGTCCTCCTCTAATTGCTGTGACTCAAACCAAGATTCCCTCTGTGGTTGGAAATTGTGTGAGTTTACCCAGAAGCTCTGTACCAGGAGGACACTTTTCTGGCTCCTGTTTGCAAACCTAAGGGAAGACCTTTAGCAGGAAAAGCTGAAGTATAGTTATGCAAAGCAGGATAGTGCTAAGTTTAGGAGAGTGTGAGAGATAGCAAAGCTCATCTTCTCAGGGGTGGTTTGTTAATATTACCATTACAAGGACAATGGGACAGAACTACCAAGTCTCCGAGCAGCCGAAAGAGATCTTGCTGGCCAATTCATACCTAAACAAAAAGCTTCTCTATAACATGCCTAATAAATGGCCACCCAGCTTTTACTTGAAGACTTTTTAAAAATTATTTTTGTTGTCATTTTCATTGAGAATGTCTTCATTTCCAAATATATCCTTTGCTCTCCTATTTTCAGTGGGCTATTACTTAAAAGCAATTATTATAACAAAGAATTTTTAAAAGTGGGGAGGGAAAGGATCAGCAAAGCAGTACAACCCATTGCCACAGTCCGACAGCTTATAGAGGTTCCACACCCCAAGTCCGGCCCTTATCTCTGCAGAGAAGGAAGGCAGAGGGAGCTTTCCTTGGCACTTCTTTCAGGATAGGGTTGGTTGTGGTTAAAGCAGGTTCAGTTTCATTTTTGTATTCATTCTTTCCACTTGCATTGTTATAGGAAGGCCTCCATTTTCAATGAAGCTCCTAAGTGACACTCAATATGAGGCAGAGAGAGCCATAAATCCACAGACAATCCAAAACACATGTCCAACCATTAGATCAACATCTCCTGCACCAAATCTTTATTTTGGCTCTTCTCCCAGACACTGGTTTGTTTCCCTTATAAATTTGGGGTTTGGGATATTGTAATTCAGCCCGAGATGTTTTCTGCAGGAACATGTACACACAGATTCTCCCCCCCCCCACATTTTCTCTTTGTCTCTCTGTTTGTCTCCTGTCTCTGTCTCTGTCTATCTCTCTCTCTTGTCTCTGTCTGTCTCTCCTTTCTCTGTCTTTGTCTCTCTCTCTCTGTCCCTCCTCTGACTGTCTGTCTCCTTTCTCTGTCTCTATCTCTCTCCTTTCTCTGTCTCTGTTTCTCTTTGTCTCTCTCTCTCACTGTCTCTCTGTGTCTGTCTGTCTGTCTGCCTCTCTTTCTCTCTCATCTGTCTCTCATCTCTGTCTCTGTCTCTTGCCTCAGTCTCTTTCTCTCTCCTTTCTTGCTTGCTCCTTCCTCCCTCCCTCCCTTTCTTTCTTTTTTTTCTTCATTCCTTCCTTCCTTCCTTTCTTTTATTCTTTCTTCCTTTCTTCCTTCCTTCCTTCCTTTTCTTTCTTCCTTTCTCTCTCTTTTCTTTCTGTATGTTTGTCTTTCTCTCTGTCTCTGTCTCTCTCTGTGTCTTTCTCTCTCCTGTTTCTGTCTCTGTCTCTTTTCCTTTCTCTCTTTCTCCTTTGTCTCTCTCATCTGTCTCTGTCTTTCCTCTTTGTCTCTGTCTCTGTCTCTCTGCTGTCTCTCTATGTCTGTCCCTCTCCTTTCTCTGTCTTTCTGTGTCTCTGTCTCTGTCTCACACACACTGAGTGGTTTCACCTCATCAGAATTCCATCTGTGTGCCTGTCCCTATGTGCAGATAAAAAGGTCACATAGACAAAACCATTTCTGAATTTGCTATTTTCTAGGCATGTTAGGTGGGGAGAGCCAAAAGCTTATCCAGGCACAGCAGAAATGAACTCAATGAATCTTCCCTCAGACGCCCACTTGGCAAGAGGGGCAAAGAAAATGCCAGATGGGCTCATTGAAAAAATTAGATCTCATGAGGGCTCAAATGAGGCACCTTTGTTCGGTGACAATGACACCGGATCTAGAGACACATAACCTGGGTTCAAATCTCAGATTTGCCATTTACAGTAGCTGTGTCACCCTTTCTGGACCTCAGTTTCCTCATCTGTAAAATGAGGCCAAAGTGTCTCTTTAATGTTTTCAATGCCAAAGAGTCCAGTTTTCTTCTACTTTAATAGCCAGCTGTACGGCTCATATGACAAGAGAACTCAGCTTGTCCTCTTGACTCTGGGAACTTTAAGGACTCCCATGGTGAAATGAAGGCTGAAAAATTATGACTCAAAAATAACCTGTGAACTGTTTGCAGAGGTGGGATTAGATTAGGCTTGAATTCTGAGAGGGAAGCTCAGGGGCATCATGGCTGGCTCCTGCACAGAACCCTAGCCCTCTCCATGCAGGGCAGGGGTTGTATGTATAGCCAGTGCCCTCCTACATGGTGAGATTGGGAGGATTTCTGCCCTTCCTACCAGGGGGCATGCTGGAATTCTCACTGACGGAATCCTTTTTTTATTTTTTTGCTTTTTTTGGTAGTAAGGCTTTTCTTCAAAACTCACTCTGTCACTTTTTCATTTGGTTTTGGACCTGTGAGTACATCTGTGTGTGGGAACTCCCTCCACTGGGGCAGATTAGCAACCAGTCTGCAGGACCATTAAGAGGTGAAATAACTTACTTGCTCAGGGTCACACAGCTAATATGTATTGGAGATCCAACTTGAACCAGGCCTTCCTGACTCTAAAGCCAGCCCTACCCTACTCTGCAAGCTACCTTTCCATATTAACCTGTTAGGATCTATTTGTTGTCAGACTAAGTAGTCATGACTTAGAACAGGGTACAGAAACTTAGACAGAGGGATCGAGGCAAGGAGTCACCAAGGTCCCAAGGGTAGGGGAAGACAGATATCCCCTCCCTTCAGTGAGGAGGGAGGAGGAAATACCACAGCAAGAGACCTGGCCTAGCTAGGAGGAAGGGAGGGAAGGCTTGAAAGGGGAAGTGGGTTCAGTGTCACCATTGTGAGGAGAATTTGAAAGAACCACTGAATTTCTTAGCAGGAAGAGGCTTTGGGGACCAAGTCCAACCCAGACCCAATGAAAGCTCCTTCTTAACATGCTTAATGAGTGACTGTTCAGAAAGACATCTTCCTGTATCTCAGTTTAGTCACAAGCCCAGCAGGCTCAGTTGGGGAAGGAGGAGAGGACCTTTGATAAATTACATTGCTAAACCCCAGAGCAGGACAAATCCAGTTTCTGATCATACAAAAATGGCTCTCGGTAGGAGACATTGACTCTACCCAGAATAGTACAGTAATGTTAGTAGAGAAAGTGATGAGCAAAGAATAACTCGATTTTCTGGCTTTCGAATTGCATTCTAACTTCCCCTTCCAGGCATTATTCTGTTTGGACACCCAATCTTTTCTTTCCAGGTTTTGTGTATACGAGGAATACAGACTGATTATGGCAAAATCTCTGCTACCTCCAATTATGGAATATGAACTCTTCTGGATAGACAACTTGAACTTTTTTTAAATGGAAATCTTTCTAAAATATACTATAAACTTCCCTGGCTTCTCAAAGTATTTTTTTCTTGATGACTCAGGGTTTTCAATAAAAAAGTATTATTATGAATTAGCTTCTATTCTGTGCTCTGGCTGTATTTGGAGATGGTGTGGGACATTGGGCTGAATGACCTGTCTTGTCACTATCCCATTCTCTGTTGTGCCTCTCGTCATCATCCTACCTCTTGTCTGCAGAATGCCAGACTTTGTTGACTGGCAGTGTATGTTCACCGTGGCACACTACTGAAATGTGGGTGGCTGTTGACCAGAGCCCTCTCCTACCCTACCCATAAGAGATAGATGGCCTATACCTTCAAGGATTACATTATTGCTTGTAACTTTTTTTTTGCTTTTTTAAAAAATTATTTTATTTGAAAAACATCAGTAAGAAAAAAAGAAAAAATAAAAGGAAGACAAAACAAAATAAAGCAAAAGAGAACATTGTCATGTGCCCAGCAGAAGATCAGAGAGGATTCAAAATATGTAACAACAAATTACCAGATTAAGAAAGTATATCTATTAGTAGAAGAAATTATATTCATGAATGTCCATTTTTTCTTTACTTCCTTGTAAATTGTTCTTTGGTTCTCTGCTGTGCACCTTATTTACTTTATTCTTTCCCCCCCCTTGCATGCTACCCTCAAGCATTGCTTATAATTTTAAGGCACAGAAAAAATTCATCCTGACATAACTTTTGGGTCCCAGGTTTCTTTTCAGTAAAACCATGGTTGTTTGACAAGATGCCCATGAAGGGTCCTTCCAAGTTTAAATTCATGATCCTCTGATGTGGCCCCTGTTGACCATAGCACGTCAATACCATCCATGGGGTTCTCCCAGCAAAGATACTGGAACGATTACCATTTCCTTCTCCAGTAGACTAAGGCAAACAGGTTAAGTGACTTGCTTAGGGTCATACATCTGGTAAGTGTCCGAGACCAGATTTGTATTCAGGTATTACTGATTCTAGGTCTAGTGCTTTATCCACAGAGCCATCTAGCTAGTTGGACTCTGGGTCTACTATCCTCTAAAGTTGTAAATCATTCCTGGGTAGCCCATCTGGGAAAGGTGGGTAGGAAGAAAAGAAGGCGTAGTGGAAAGATACAAGCTCTGGAGTCAGAAGATCTTGGATCAAAGTCCCAGCTCTGTCCTTGTAACCTTGGACATGTCATCTGTAAAACAAGAGTGTTGAACTGGATGATTTCTGACATCCTTATCTATTCTAACCAACCCCTCATTTTACACTCTTACAACTGTCTAAGCAGCACCTCTAAAACTGGCACTAAACTAAACTAAAGTCTGGTAAGACATATCCTTATTGTCTTTTCCTTGGGAGGAGGCTGTGGCATACAACCAATGAGGAACTCTAGAACAGGAGTAAGTGGTAGCATTAGGGAAACATATGATAAGAGGAAATGATGGGCTGATCACCTGGAGAGAGTAAGGGCCGGTGGCAGACAGTGGGAATTCTCCACTGGTATCTTCTCAGTGTGAGGAGAAAATGAATGATGCACCCAGCACCTTGAGTACCCCTAAGGCGTATTAGAATCGATTCCAACCATCCTGTGAAAGCCTGCTACGCATTTTCAATGAGAACATTTATACTTTGGAAATCAGCAAAACCAAGGGTCAAGGTTGTCTTAATTATACTTATGGAAGCCATGGGGACAAAAGTCATACAGAATGAGCAGGTATGGATAGGATGTGATCTGTATTATTGGAGAGAACATCTCTGTATTTTAATATGGAGAGTCGTTTCCTTCAGTGGCCCTCGGTGGTAGAGGGGATGCCAGATTTTGGTAAAGGAGAACTTATGTTCACCTCAAGATGACTTCCCAACCTTGCTTGTTTAGCTGTGAATCATTCCAATTTGAAAACTGTGTAGGCTCGGGGTAGACACAGGATGCTGTTGTTCAGATGGCTGATCTCTCTCGCCCCCATCCTTGTCCTTATCCTTATTGTGCCTCACTTTCTCCATTTGCACATGGGACCAATACTCCATGCCTCCCACATGCCTCAGCTGTTGTCAAGATTAGTAGTTTATAAAACCCTCAGCGGGGGATGGTGTGCTGTCTAACAAGGTGGAAACCTTTGTGTAGACACTTCTCTTATCTTTCAAACTCCTCTTCAGTGTATCGATTAACCCCGACACAAAACACTTTCTTCCGGTCACAAACCAGAGAGTATATCAGGAGAAGAATATTTGTCTTGGCCCTTGCAGGCTTTATGCCCCATCACTACCTCCTTCCTCACAAGAAGCAGCAAGAGGAAGGAGCCATTTGGGGGTTAGATAAGGCCTCCTATCATTTGTGACTTCTCTGGGCTATTTAAAGAGGCCTTGATGCTGTCACTTGGTCAAAGAAGGGGTGCAGATGACTCTGAAGAAGAGAAGTCAGGGTTTAAATTTGGGGGTCAGGCAGATGGCCAAGAATTATTATAATTATTATAAACATCCCATTCTGGAGGATTGGCTGAAAACCTGTCTCAAAATTATTGTACCATAAGAGATGACAAATATGAGGGATTTGGAGAAACGTGGGAAGATTTGTATAAATTGATGTGGAGTAAACTTTACAGACTAAGCAAAGAAATTATCATACACATAAACTAATAAGAGTAATAGAAGGTTACTGAACTCTAGGTAATTGTAACAACCAATTTTGGTCAAAGAAAAGAGATGCAGGGGGCAGCTAGATGGCACAGAGATAGAGCACCAGCCCTGAAGTCAGGAGAACCTGAGTTTAAATCCGGCCTCTGACACTTAACATTTCCTGGCTGTGTGACCCAGAGCAAGTCCCTTAACCCCAATTGCCTCAGAAAAAAAAGAAAGAAAAAAGAAGAGATGAGGGTGTATGTGTCTCGTTTTTGTTCCTCCAGATTTTGTCCCTCTCTTCCCTCTACCTCTTCCCCTAGATGGCAAGTTATTCAATATATGTTAAACATGTGCAATTCTTCTATATGCATTTCTACAATTATCGGCTGCACAAGAAAAATCAGGTCAAAAAGGGAAAAAATGAGAAAGAAAACAAAATGCAAGCAAACAACAAGAAAAAAGAGTGAAAATACTATGTTGTGATCCAAACCTTTTTGTAAAGATGTGTGTGTGTGTGTTGGAGAGCAGGATTGTGGTTGTATATTGTATATACTGCTAAAAATTATATGGTCATTGGGTCAGATGACTTTATTTATACATTTTTTTCTTTGTTACAAAGACATAACTCATTTGGTGGTGAGGATGGTGGAGTATATCTAGAAATAACTATGATATAAAAACAAAAGGCAACCATAAAATCTATTTATTACCTCTGTACTTAACCCCCTAAAAACATAGAAAGTATCTCCATGACTTAGTCAAGCCATACTATCTTACCATCAAGAATTTTAGACCAAGGGTCATAGTACCTAGATTTCACAGGCTCATTGGATCTTGGGGTTTTAGAGCTGGATGGGATCTTAGAGATAATCTTAGCAACCTCCTCATTCATAGAGAAGTCCACAGAAATGACAGATGCACTATTAAAGATTCATTGTTCTTTCCAGGAGCAAATAGTCTTGCAAGAGTCAACCAATTGTTACTGAGAACTGAGGGTGATGAATCAGGTACTTTACCTCCCTGTTGGGAAGGATGGAGCAACACAAAAGCATTGGAGATGTAGAGGAATAGAAGAGGTGAAAGGGGACAGAGAAGGGTCATGGAAATGACATGTTTTATTTTCTCAGTAGAATGTAAATTTCTTTTTTTCAAATTAAAGCCTTTTTATTTTCAAAACATATACATGGATAATTTTCAACAATTCACCCTTGCAAAACCTAATGTTCCAAATTTTCCAGTCCTTCCCTCCACCCCCTCCCCTAGATGGCAAGTAATCCAATATATGTTAAACATGTGCAATTCTTCTATATGCATTTCCACAATTATCATGCTGCACAAGAAAAAACAGGTCAAAAAGGAAAAAAAATAAGAAAGAAAACAAAAAGCAAGCAAACAACAACAAAAAGAGTGAGCATGCTATGTTGTGAAGCACATTTAGTTCCCACAGCCCTCTCTCTGGGTGTAGATGGCTCTCTCCATCACAAGATCACTGGAACTTGTCTGAATCATCTCAGAATATAAGTTTCTTGAGGGCAAGGGATTACTTTTAGTTTTGCCTTAGTATCCCCAGCATTCAGAACAGTGTCCTGCATGTTTTTCTGGACCTTTGACTTTGATTTGGTTGGTATATGAAACTGCCAGTATTGAGACTTCCTCCAGCAACAAAGATCAACAACCCACCTGTAACTCATGGTCCTGAGCCAATTGCCTGGAGGCAAATGAACATTGACATGCTTTTCAGGCATTCAATCAATGAGAAATTATTAAGTGGTCTATTAGCGGGAGATGCACAAAGTTAGAGAATCTACCCCAAATGTTCATTGGGATTATTTGTGTCCGACCTGTGGCAGAGCATCCTGAACTCATATTGGTCCGATCAGCCACAGTTGGACACACCATCACTCAACAATAAGATAGTGATGTCATTTTGGTCCTCTTTGAGAATGAAGGACCTTAAGTACCTATGAAATATCATTGACTCATCCATGGTTACAAAGCTAGTAGGGTTCAGGGGCAGGACTTGAATACAGGTCCTACTAAGACATCCCGTGGCCTCTTGCATAGTAGGCCTTTAAATATTTCTTGGATTAGATTGGACTCTACTTTGCTGTTTTGTCTCTCATCGGCTCGACCTACGGGTTTATTTTTTCCCCAAACATCTGTGTCATTGTTTCCTCATTGATGAAAAAAGAAAAAAAAAGGTTGGGGTGGGGAGATTTTACCTCCTAGGAATGCTATTTTGGCGTTTTGGCTGCATAACCGATGATTGTCTAGAAATTGGTTTGGGAGACTAGAGAGGATGTTGTCATCACTGTTACCATATCAGTCTTCTTCCCTTCTAAACAACAAACACTGGAAAAGCTCTGATTCATGGCAGTAGCCTTGCAAAGCAGGCCTCATGTTCTGAGTCAGAGTGGAAGGGCTCTTAAGTCTCCAGTTGGTGAGGCGGGCGGAAGAAAGAGGAAGGAAGCAGTTACTAGGAAATGAAGAAGTGCTTGCATCAAAGTTCTCTGTGGCCAAGAAAATGTGACTTCAGGCTTCATTACGGGGCAGAGAAGAATAGAGTAGGTGGAGGGTAGAACCAGAGGCAGCAGCCAACCCCATTGTTGCCGGAGGGCCAATGCCAACTTCTTCTGAAGCCTGTCTTTAGTAGGTGGGGGCGGCCCCCAAACCATCTCCATATTGTTGGTGTTTTGCTTTTCCAGAAATATAAGCAATTGCAAACTTTAGTTTCCATGTGGAAACACTCCCCACCCTCCCCAAAAGAAATGTGGGTGTGGAAGAAGAAGGCAAAACAACTTCTGTATCTCCATCATTGACCAGGACTCTGTGGGCAGTAATGAGTGAGCCCATGTTTGGAATATTAAGAGGTCCCTTCTCATGCTCTATCTCCTTTATTCAGGTGAGGGGAGGGAAGGCATTGATAACTGTAGCTCCTTACCACCATTGCTCCGCCCTCCCCCGCCCAGGAACCCTCCATACTGCCAGGACAAAGTTCCTTAGCTGGAGGCACCTCTTTTCTGTTCAGGTGCCCAAGTTAAATGTACCTTTAGGGTTCCTATCTTGACTATTTGGGTTAGAACATGCACAGCCCAAGCCTCAAGAAATGGGCTCTAGCTGGTCCTTTGAGAAGGTCATGGGACCATGATACCAATGGGAAATTAGCATTGGAAGAGAATCTTAGCATTAGTTTCAAACGACTTTCTCCGTGTGCCTCTTGTCATCCCAGTGATGACATATCTCTGGGCCACATCTTGCTAAAAACCATGGTGTAAACAAATATTTGAGCACTCACTAATTTATCCATATAATGAAGCCAGGCGCCTTACTTTTTCCAGGGTAGTTGGTCTGGTGTGGTCCATCCAAGATGGTACCTGTTGGCTATAGGGGATCAAATTAGCCCAGCCATGGCTGCTTTGCTCAGTTGATTGAAGCATTATATTAATGAGATGCTGTTTGCTCTTCTAGCTGTGGCCGTTAGCTTTGCCCAGTTTCATGGCATGGGCCTGTCCCTCTAAACTTGGCTAGTGATATTGTGAAGCACAAGGTACGAATAGGAAAGATAGACCAGCAAAAATCCATCTCCACTACTACAAGGATTTAATTAAATCTGACAAGCATTCATTAAGCACCTAATATGTGCCAGGAAATATGCTAACTTCTGGGTAGACAAAACAAAAATGGAAGCAATCCCCGATTTCAAAAAGCTTCAATTCTGCTACTGGGAAGTATGTTACGTTATGTTGTTAAATATGAAAAGTTAAGTTATGTATATTAAGTATGAAACAAATTAAGGAGCAAAGGGCAAAGGTGATCAAAGTACTCTAGGAGTACTTAAGGGGCAAAGAATGCCAATAAGGGGGAAGGGGAGCCTCAAGGAAGGCTTCAAGGCTTCAAGATTATTGGATGATCAATTCTATGGACATGGCTCTTTCCAACAATGAGATGATTGAGGCCAGTTCCAATGATCTTGTGATGAAGAGAGCCATGTGCACCCAGAAAGAGGACTGTGGGGACTGAGTATAGATCACAACATAGCATTTTCACTTTTTTGTTGTTGTTTGCTTGCATTTTGTTTCCTTTCTCATTTTTTCCTTTTTGATCTGATTTTTCTTGTGCAGCAAGAGAATTATATAAATATGTTTATACATATTGGATTTAACATATATTTTCTTTTTTAAAATTTTTATTAAAGCTTTTTATTCACAAAAAACATATGTATGGGTAATTTTTCATCATTAATCCTTGCAAAACCTTGTGTTCCAAATTTTCCAAATTTTATAATATATAAAATATATTATATTTTAACATGTTTAACATATTTTAGATTACCTGCCATCCATCTAGGGGAGGGGTTGAGGGGAAGGAGGGGAAAATTTGGAATACAAGGTTTTGCAAGGGTCAATGGTGAAAAATTACCCATACATATGTTTTGTGAATAAAAAGCTTTAATAAAAAAAGGGAAAAAAGGAACTCCTGGTCCCAATGGTCTTATTACACTCATTGGCAGTTTTTACTCGTGCTTATCAACATGGCCAATTCAAAGTTCTCATGGCAAATGAAATGCACTAAACCACCTACTGTGCTTACAGAACCGTCCCCCTCCCCTCCAGAAGGCCTCCCTGTTTCTTGGTCAGCTTAGCATAGTTGTTCTCTCCTCTCGTAACCACAATTTCCTTTTTACAACCTCTCCTAATTTGACTTATTCCAGGGGTTTATAAGAAGGGTTCTTATCAAGGGGCAGATGAAAGTGAATCTCCACAAAGCTGTAACTAACATTTTCCATTCCCAGGTAAAACACACTCAAATAAATGTTTAAAGACAAAATGCAAATTGGCTGGGGGGCTGAAGTGGAGAGTGGTAGAGATTGTGGGACATAGCCAGGCTTCTGGGGCTTGGAGTGGAGCTTGCTCACCTACTGTGAAGCAGTCAGAAGAAACAAAGTTTCTTAACTAGTTATTCTTGCTAACTAACTAGGTACTAAGTGGTTATCTTCACCCTGCTGAAAGAATCTAAATGCTGTTAGCACCCCCTAAATATCACTGTCCTGGAAGAAAGTTCTGATTGTCTCACCCTGGTTATAGCTTTGAGTCTCCATCCCTGAGACAGTAGAGCAAAAGGGAAAGGGATTTGTCTGCTTGACCTCCCTCTCCCCAATATCAATGCATAATCTTGGATTCTGTCTCTCCTCCTCCTTTACTTCATCATTTGACATGTATTCTTCATATTATTTTCACTTCTCTCAAGGTGGTAATGCATGTTTCTCTCAATATAGTATTTAATTCCACTGTTTTTTTCCTAAACCAAAGCCGGGACTTGAAACTCGTAAAACTTTTAGAGAGTGCGGGTTGGGTTATAGTGGAAGGCACAACATTTCCAGAGAGTTGTTTTGTTAAATTTATTAGGATCCCCCCTTCAAATATCAGTATTCTTCTAGTGATGCTATATGGCTTTAATCTCCAATTAAATGGAGTTGAAGATTACACAGAGGACAATGAAGAGACACAATCCCAGGTCACCATGAGGTTGCTGCTGAAGGATTTTGAACATTATTAGCACCTTCTACATTTTGGTGTCCTAAGAAAAAGCCCTGATTGCCCCCACCTTAATTATTACTCTGATGGAAAGTTAGTACCCAGGGTTCAACTTCGCCCACAGGAAGAAGTAAGCAGGATCATCTGATAAGTGTGGTATGGGACAGGGGGACGAGAGATTGCCCAGGGACAGGCTTTTCTACCCAGGAAGAAGGGAAAAGCAGCTAGCTATGGTCATTGCTAAATCACTTTCTTCCTTCCTCAGCCCTGCTGGCAATAAGCGGTTCCATTAAGGAACCTTTATCTTCCCAGCCAAAGACACATCCTTTTGCTTCAAGATGCCTTTGTGAATAAGAGCTACAGCAAAACAGAAAAACAACAACAACAACATTTTGTGGGGAGGAGGAGTGGCCTAGGAGGAAAAATTGAGTGACAAGAAATTTAAAAAATTGTGCTTTCTTCTTCAAATACTTTTGTATGACTAGTCTTTGGATTTGGAGCTGAGAGCAAGGGGGCGCCAGAGCCAGCTCAGACTCCTGATTGTCAAGAGTTCATTTTCAGTGAGAGCATTTGAACCTCAGAAATAGGCAAATGCTACAAAGCAAAGCTCCTTTTGTTGTTTTGTTGATTGTCTAGACTTAGGAAAGAGATGGGGGAATGTTAATAAGGCAGATTAAACTTCAAAGTCTGTCCTGTGTACATTCCCCCCTAGAGAGCTAGAGAAATATTTACCAACATACCCCCTGGCTGAAGGAGAAGCATGGGACTGGTCTTACTGCCTCATTTTACAAGTGTGAGAAACAACATGGCATAACAGGGAAAAGCTGAGTTACAAATCTTGTCTCTACCAATTACTACCTGTGTGACCTTGGCCAAGTTATTTTCCCTCCTCTATGGATCTCTACCTGTCTGTTCATTTATCTATCTATCTGTCTGTCCATCTGTTTGGCCATCTATCTATCTGTCTATGTTTGTCTATATATCTAATCTATCTATATATCTACCCACCTATCTATCTACTTATATCTACCTATTTATCTATCCACCCATCCATCTATCTGTCTGTCTGTCTATCTAATCTATCCATCTATCTATCATCTATCCATCCATCTACCTATCCATCCATTCATCCATCTATCCATTCACCTATCTATCCATTCATCTATCTATCTACTAATCATGTCTTTCTATCTATCATATCTACCTACCTACCTATCTAGTATCTATTATATCTATCTTTCAATATTATTTCTTCTAACTATTCTGTCTGTCCTATTTTGTCTTTCTATTCTGTGTCTTTTTGTCTGTAGTATCTTTTTTGTCTACCATCTTTCTTTCTGCTTATCTTTTTAAGTTTTCTATTTTATTATGTCTACTTATCTACTTATCTAGCTTTCTATTCTATTTTATCCATTCTTTCTATCTCTCTAGTTTTTCATTCTTTCTATTTATCTCTCTATCCCTATCAATCATTTTTCTATCTAGCAAGTTACAGGACACACTCACAAGTCACATGTTCGATTTCTTGTAGAGAATAATTTTATTCTCTACAATATTTACAATACAGAAAATAATTTTAGAGGTGGAACAGACTTAGATCAGGCCCTGAGTTCCATGTGTCAGCAGGTAAAATCATGTTAAAATGAGCATCATAAGTAAATCTCAAAGTCAGTCAGCTAACAGACATTTCTTGAGCTCTTACATTGTGCCAGACACTGTTCTAAGCACTGGGAACATGGAGGAAGGCAAAAATCCAGCTCCCGCTCTCAAGAAGCTCATATTTTAATGGAGCAGAGAACATGCAAATAACTAGATGCATCTAGGATATGGATTCTGGAATGTAATCTTAGAAGGAGAGATGCTAAAAGAGCAAAGAGATCACAAAAAAGGCAAAGGAGAAGCTTACGGGGTAGTTATAGGAGGCGGAAGAGTGAAGAAGTGGTTTAGCCCCAAATGATTGACAAGGGGAGATACCACAGAAAGAGCTGGATGGCTGTGGGCAAATAGTTTCCCTTCTTTGGGCCTCAGTTTCCTTCTCTGTAATTGAATCATATGACCTCTAAGATGCCTTTTGAGTTTCAATCCTCAATTATTCTGTCACAGGTAGTAGGAAGAACCCTAGACTTGAAATCAGAAAACCTGCACTTTTCATTTTCTTTCATTGTTGTTGTTCAATCATTCAGTCATGTCTGACTCTTCGTGACCCCATAGACCATAGCACATCAATGCTATCCTGGCGTTTTCTTGGCAAAGATACTCGAATGCTTTGCCATTTCCTTTTCCAGTGGATTAAGTGCCCAAAAGTACACAGCTGATGAGTATCTGAGGCTGGATTTGAACTCAGGTTTTTCCAACTCCATGCCTAGCACTCTATCCACTGAGTCACCCAGAAACTGAGATACAGGAAGAAATGTCTTTCCCAAGATCATTCATCCAGGATTAGAGATCAGGTCTCTATTTTGTTGTCTCCTCATTGACTCATTGGATGGATGAGTATGAACTTCTAGATTTTTTTAAAGGACCAACTAGATCCACTTTCTCTAATATCCATTTCCCCCAATTCAGATATGTATATATGCTGATAATCCAGAGAACAGCTTGTGCTTAGAGGCTTTCCATAAATTGTATGAGATGGAGGAGTCCCATACAGGGGTAGATGGCCAAAGGAGCAAAGTGACCCTAGAGACCTTTCTTCTCCAGTACCAGGACAGTCCCTAGGTTGTCATCTGCCTCTGATACGGGAAGTCGAGTCCTCCAATCTGATTCTGGATAAGTGAAATTGTCTTGTCTTTATAACATTAGGTTTTACCTCTCTTTTAAACTGACCCTACCACCTCACCCTCACCTGGAGTGTTCCGAGATTGATGAGGGGCCAAAATGTCTACATTCCCGCATGTCAGTAGTGTTTAGGGTCCTAATCATTGCTATTTATGTGAACATACAAATCATATAATCACATGTGTCCTTGGGATTCACATGCAGTCGGCCTTTTCATGAAAAAAAAGACATTCTCAATTCTCCTATTTCCCCCCCCACACACACAGCCCAAACGTTATGCTGGATTTGACCTTTTTAAAGCAAAATGACCAGCTTTCGTTTTGACGAATGCATGTGTCACAAACTGCTGACGTGTGGAATTGTTGGATGTGTTTTGGAAAGAATGACTCGCTTTTGTGCCATTGTCAGACCTCTGAATATTTCTTAGAAAGGGAGCAGTGTGTGAGTAAAGCATTACTGCCTGTTATAGTCACCAATACAAATTTACTGTATACTTACTCTGTTGCTTCGGATTAGGTCAGATAGAACCAGATTTCAAAAGAAATTACGGCCACTGAAGGTCCTTGTTGTGATGAACGCTTTCCCTCATCTACCTCTTAACAACCTCATTTCTTATCCATCAACTTTCTATCAACCATCTGTCTATTATGGATCTATTTTCTAAAACCATTTTTATATCAATCTTTTCTGGTCTATCATCTATTATCTCTATTATCTGTCAAACTAGGAACTAATGGACCCATTTTGATGTTTCTGAGTTTTACAGAGAAAAACCATTATAGAAATCAGATGTCATCAGTCATAGTTAGGATTATATGAAGAAAAAACACTATCTCACTTTGGAGGTTTTGGGGAGTGGTAGTGGTAAGAGACTGGATGTATGATTTTGTTGAGTTAGGGCTTCTTCCAGGGAGAAAACTCTCACCACCAATGCTGTTGATATCCTTTCTGCAACTTATAGTACTAGAAAGGTTCCTGGCTCTCTGAGAAGTGAAGGGATTTGCCCAGGTTCACACAGCCAGTGCATCAGAGGTGGGAGAGCCAGCTGACCTTGGAAGGAGGCAAAATGATGGGACTCACCTCTAAGCATGGAGCCGAATGCTAAAAAAATTGTTTGGGAAGAGTGAAGTGGAGTAGTAAGGTAAAAATCGTTCTTCTCTGATCTATTTCTCAGTCATCTCAGTATCAAGCATCTCTCTAAATCTCATCTCTCAAGCTCGTCCTTCTCTTTCAGTAGTTTTTCAATCATGTCCAACTCTTTGTGACCCCATTTGGAGTTTTCTTGGCAAATATACTAGAGTGCCACTTCCTTCTTCATATCATTTTACAGATGAGGAAACTGAGGCAAACAGGGTGAAGTGATTTCTCCAGTAAGTGTCCAAAGTCTGAGTCTTCTTGACTTCAGGCCCAGCATTCAATCCACTGCAGTGCCACCTAGCTGTAGTTATCTGTTAGTTAACATCTCATCATAATTTATCTATTATATCTTCCTAGCTATCATCTATCTTGTTTATCATAGTGATGAAGACAGAATGTTTGCAAAGCACTTCACAAATATGATCTCATTTGATCTTCACTACAATACTATGAGGTGTATTCCATTTTACAAATGAGGAAACTGAGGCACAAAAGGGTCAAATGAATTGTCCAGTTTGTAAGTGGATGAGTCAGGATTCGAATTCAGGTGGTCTTGATGTCAAAGGCAGTGCTTTACTCATTCCGCTCTGAAGCTCTCTAAAATATGGTCAGCACAGATCAGGGGAACCAACCAGATGACATATATTAATATAAAATTAATAAGCAATAACTCCCATTTCTATAGTGCTTTAATGTTTGCAAAGTACCTTGTTTGCATTATGTTACTGGAATCTCATAATATCCCTGCAGGAAAGATACTATGGAAGTAACTATCCCCATTTTATAAATGAAGAAGCTATAGTTTAGCAAGCTTAAATGTTTTGTCCAATGTCACAAAAGCAATAAATATCCAAGGGAAGATTTGAAGCCAGGTCTTCCATGTATCTAAAAACTAGCTACTCTATTACAGCACAGTACATTCAGTAAGTACTTAAAAAACTCTTGCTGATTGACTCCTTGACTCACATTGTCTCCAGCATGTTTTCATTCAATTCAGTAACCCATAAGAGTGAAAAGCACTGTTTGGTGAAAGAAAATATCAGACCCACACAGCATAGGGTCATTTTAATTGTAATTTTGAAAGTAGCCGATATAAAGGACTAAAAATCACAGCTGGTGTCCATGCGGGGGGGGGGGAATTACCTGAGAATATCCCCAAGAAAGTCACCACCATTTCCCATATTTTATGAGGAAGAAAGGGGCTATAGAGGTGTGATCTCAGTTGCATGTAGAACTCCTAGTATGGGTGACTGAGGGTGAGTTGCTTGGGGCATTGAAAAGTAAAGTGATTTGCCAAAGGTCATCCAGCTAGTCTAGGTCAGAGGTGGAATTTTATCATAGGTCTTCTGGACTCCAAGTAGAATGTGCTATTCCTTCCTTTCTTTCTCTCTGGAACAAGAGCAGGACACATCTATTGGCTTCTGGCTGAGGAGTGAGCTCTCGTCCCACTATCATATCATTTAGTTAACACCTGTAGGTTAAAGTGGAGTTGTAGGAGACAGTCAGGAAGACCTGAGTTCAAATTCAGCTTCAGAAACTAGCTGTATGACTCTGGACAAGTCACTTCATTCTGCCTCAGTTTCCTCTCCTTTTTCGTTTTTTTCTTTCTTTTTTTCCTTTCCTTTCTTTTGTCCCTTCCCTTTTCTTTCCTTTCCTTTCTTTTCCTTTCCCTTTCTTTCTTTTTTCCCTTTTCCTCTTCCCCCTTTCCTTTCCTTTCTTTCCCCCTTCCTTTTTCCCTTTCCTTTCCTTTCCTTTCTTTTCTTTTCCTGTCTTGTCCTGTCCTGCCCTCTTTCCTTTCCTTTCCTTTCCTTTCCTTTCCTTTCCTTTCCTTTCCTTTCCTTTCCT
>JAJPUD010000770.1:451967-533010 GCA_023553655.1 Myrmecobius fasciatus | reverse complement strand
CTTTCCTTTTTTCCTTTGCTTTCCTTTTCTTTTTCCTTTCCTTTCCTTTGCTTTCCTCCTGTCCTTTCCTTTCTTTTCCTGTCCTGTTCTTTCCTTTCCTGTCATGTCCTATCTTGTCCTGTCCTGTCCTGTCCTTTACTATCCTGTCCTGTCCTTTCTTGTCCTTCCCTGTCCTGTCTTTTCCTGTCTTGTCCTATTTTGTTCTTTCCTGTCCTGTCCTGTCCTATCCTGTCCTGTCATTTCTTTTCTTGTCCTGTCCTTTCCTTTCCTTTCCTTCCTTTTTCCTTTTCTTTCCTTTCTTTTCCTGTCCTGAGCTTTCCTTTTTCCTTTTATTTTTCCTTTCCTTTCCTTTTTTTCCCTTTCCACTTAACTTTCCTTTCCTGTCCTGTCATGTCCTGTCTTTTCCGTTCCTGTCCTTTTATTTCCTTTCCTGCCCTGCCCTGCCCTTTTATTTCCTTTCTGTTCTTTTCTGTCTTTTATTTTATTTTATTTTCCCTTCCCTTATCTTCCTTTCCTTTCTTTTCCTTTCCTGTTCTTTGCTTTCCTTTCTTTTCCTGTCATGTCATTTCCTTTTCCCATCCTGTCATTTCCTTTTCCCTTTGCTTTCCTTTTTTTGTCCTGTACTTTCCTTTCCTGTCCTGTTGTTTTATTTCCTTTCTGTGTTTTTTCTGTCCTGTCCTGTCTTTTATTTCCTTTTCTTTTCCCTTCCCTTCCTTTCATTTGCTTTCTTTTTTTCCTGTCCTTTGTTTTGCTTTCTTTTCCTTTCCTGTCATTTTCTTTCTCCTTTGCTTTCCTTTTTCCTTTGCTTTCCTTTCCTTTCCTTCCCCTCCCTCTCCTCTCCTTTCCTCTTCTTTCCTCTCCTCTCCTCTCCTTTCCTTTCCTTAACTAGCAGGTATCTTATAGCTGTTTATTTTTCTTCCGGTTAACTTTTTTTTTTTTTTGAGCCTATCACTATGGTAACAGTACAGCCATTTTCTCCTATCATTTGGACAGCACTTTTCTTCCCGATATTCATAGGCATTAAAAACCAAACTGATCTTTTAATGTTGCTGCCTGTCACCGTGCTCAAAAATAGCATGATGGACTGAGAATTACTCTCAAGATACACTTAGAAATTTTTCAACCTGGAAATGGTGGGGTTGGTATTGCCAATTGTAGGAGGCTTTTTAATTATTTATCAAAAAAGAGAGCTTCAGATCTTCTACCATAACCTTTCCTGATACCAATCTACCAAGTAATCAACTTACTTGATGTTTCTGAATCATTCGGAGAAAAGGCAGTTTATAAATTGAATGTCGCCAATTGCCCTCGATCCCCTGGGAGTGCGTACGGAACAGTATCTCAACTTGAAAATTCAGTTGGAAAAATTGGTCTGCAGTGGGAGTGTAGGAAGGAGGAGACAGAAAATTGTCCTCTAAATCAAACCCAGGCCCCTCTCCTGAGGCCATTACTACGTCCTGGAGATTGACAAATGGCTCCCTGCGTTGGGGTATAGAAAGAATAATCAGGATTGCTCACATTTCTATAGTACTTTAAGATTAACAAAGCCTCCACACATCAGCGTTGTGAGTGGGGCTAGTATGAGCAATATCCTTCTCTTCTACTTATTGCCTGGAAGACTTTGGGAAGTTAATTTCCCTGCATCTCAGTTTCCTCATCTGTAAAATAAGGGAGTTAGATTCTGAGATTTTGGGGGTTTCTTTTAGGTTTAAATCTATGATCCTATGGATCTTCATCCCCATTTGACAGTCAGACAATCAATACTTCTTAAGCACCTACTATGTGCCTGGCATTATGCCAAGCTATAGGTATCCAAAGAAAGGCAAAAGGCACCCCTGCTTTCAAAGAGCTCACAAGCTAATGGAGGAGGCAACCTGCAAACAACTACATATTAACAAGCTATATACAGGTTAAAATGGAAATGGTCATCAGAGGGAAGACACTAGAATTAAGGGAGAAGAAGGAATGGCTTCCTGTAGAAGGTGGGATTTTAGCTGCAACTTGAAAGAAGCAGAGATGAGGAGGGAGAATATGTTAGATAAGGGGGTGGCCACAGAAAATGTCTTGAGCCCAGAGACAGAGAACAGATGAAGAAATTGTCATTTTTAGAAAGATAAAGGGGGGGCGGAGCCAAGATGGCGGAGTGAAAATGCGACTTTCTTCCTCTCCTATGATCTTCTCTCAAATCAACAATAAAATAAGCCTCTGAACTGATCTTCAAGTCAACAAACTCAGAAATATTTGGACACTGCTCTCAGGATAACTTCATATCAGGTTAGTCGGACTCGGACAGAGAGATACATAGACGACTCCCGAGTAGGCCAGAAGTGAGGTTGGGACTCAGCTCAGCTCAGCTCATCCCGGCAGAAATTCCAAACTCCAAACTCCAAATTCCAAACACCTGGAGTTTATCTGAGGCACTCGGGACACTGTCCTGATTGGGAGCAGGTGTTCTGGCAGACTTGCCTTGTTTAAGGAAATTCGGACTTAGTCCTAGCCCCCACCGGCCCAGCACCTTAAGTCAACTCGCCGAAGTGCCCCAGGGCAAAGCTATTCAGCCGCCGCTTTTTTTCCCTACCTTAAAGAGATATCCACGCTGTCTAAAAAAAAATGAAGAAGCAAAAGAGAGCCCTCACCATAGACAGCTTTTATAAAGAAAAAGAAGTGATCACCCCAGATCCAGAGGTTCCTTTAGACAAAACTCAAGAGAAAATCAGCAAGGACCATCACTGGTCCCCTTTTCAAAAGGCCTTTCTGGAAGATTGCATAAAGAACCTCAAAAGAGAGCTGGAGGATAAATGGGAAAATAAACTGAAATCAGTGCAAGAAGGATACAAAATCTTGCAAGAAGGATATGATGCCCTGCAAAAGAGATATGAAAAAGACACCAATTTATTGAAAAATAAAATTAGTGAAGTGGAAAAAGAGTGCAATGAACAAATTGGCCAGTTACAAAAGGAGCTTAAAAAGGTAACTGAAGAAAACAACACTTTAAAAATAAGAATTGAACAAATGCAAGTGAATGACTCACTAAGACTTGAAGAATCAAACAAAAAGAAAAAAATGAAAAATTAGAAGAAAATATGAAATATCTCCTAGGAAAAACAACTGACTTGGAAAATAGATCTAGGAGAGACAATCTAAGGATTATTGGACTTCCTGAAAGCTATGATGAAAAAAAGAATCTAAACACTATCTTCCAGGAAATCCTGAAAGAAAACTTCCCTAAGATTGTAGAATCAAAGGGCAAAATCACCATTGAAAGAATTCACCGATCACCTCCTGAAAGAGACCCCAAAATTAAGACCCCAAGGAATATTGTGGCTAAATTTCAGGACTATAGCACCAAGGAACAGATTCTGCTAGCAGCTAGAAAGAAACAATTCAAATACCGAGGATCAATAATTAGAATCACACAGGATCTGTCAGCCTCCACACTGAAGGATCGAAGGGCCTGGAACCAGATATTCCGAAGGGCAAAGGAACTTGGATTACAACCAAGAATAACCTATCCAGCTAGAATGAGCATTATCCTCCAGGGAAGAAGATGGTCATTCAATGATACAGGTGAATTTCACCTATTTCTAATGAAATGACCGGATCTCAACAAAAAATTCGACACCCAAACACAGAACTCAAGAGAAGCATAAAAAGGTAAAAAGGAAAGGACTCTTGAGAACTTTATTTTTACTAGGGGTATACTTAAAGTTTGGGGGTATAATTAACTAGATATTACTTTGATAATATGAAAAAGAGAACTAGAGGGGAAAAGGTTGTCATACTGGGGAAAAGAGGGAAAAAGTGGTAAAATAAGATCTAAAAAAAAGGTAAAAACAAGGTAAAATCACTTGAAGAGGCAAAGAAAACCTAATATAATTGAGAGAAAGAGGGGAGGGAGATGAGCATTGTGTAAATCTTACTCTCATCAGGTTGGGCTCTAAAAGTGTATGTCAGACATTTGATTTCACATAGAAACTTGTCTGTTGCTAGAGGGAAGTGGGAGGGAAAGGAGGAAAAGTAAGGGACAAACTAATAGAAGGGAAAATAGAAGAATCAGGGGAATGGAGTAAAAACAGGGGGAGGGGATCTAAAGGGTGGAGTATTGTTTGGGGGAGGGGGTCATCAAAAGCAAAGTACTGAGGAGGGGGGAAGGGAGTAAGGGGAAAGGAAAGGGGAAAACATAACTTGGGTAAATAAGATGGCAGGAAATAAAGAATTAGTTATTCTAACTGTGAATGTGAATGGGATGAACTCTCCCATAAAGCGAAAGCGGATATCAGACTGGATTAAGAACCAGAATCCCACAATATGTTGTCTACAAGAAACACATCTAAAACATAGTGACACATATAGGATGAAGGTAAATGGCTGGAGCAGAAAATATTATGCTTCAGGTGAACAAAAAAAAGCAGGGGTAGCAATCCTTATCTCAGATCAAGTAAAAGCCAAGATAGATCTAATCAAAAGAGATAAGGAAGGAAACTATATTTTATTAAAGGGTACCATAGATAATGTAGCAATATCTATACTAAATATATATGCACCAAGTGCAATAGCACACAAATTCCTAGGGGAGAAATTAAGAGAGATGCAAGAAGAAATAGACAGCCAAACGATACTAGCGGGGGATCTCAACCTTGCTCTCTCAGAATTAGATAAATCAAACTACAAAATAAACAAGAAAGAAACTAGGGAGATAAACCAATTGTTAGAAAAATTAGGTATGATAGATCTATGGAGAAAGTTGAATGGAGACAGTAGGGAGTTTACTTTTTTCTCAGCAGTCCATGGAACCTATACAAAAATTGACCATGTATTAGGGCATAAAAACCTTAAAATCAAATGCAGAAAGGCAGAAATAGTAAATGCATCCTTTTCAGATCATGATGCAATAAAAATCACATGCAATATAAGGCCAGGAGAAAATAAACCAAAAGGTAATTGGAAATTAAATAATCTAATCCTGAAGAATGAATGGGTGAAAGAGCAAATCATAGACACAATCAATAATTTCATCCAGGAGAATGACAATAAGGAAACAACATACCAAAATTTGTGGGATATGGCTAAAGCGGTTATAAGGGGCAATTTTATATCTCTAGATGCTTACTTGCATAAAATAGAGAAAGAAAAGATCAACGAATTGGGCTTATTATTAAAAAAAACTAGAAAAAGAACAAATTAAAAACCCTCAATTAAATACCAAATTGGAAATTCTAAAAGTAAAAGGAGAAATTAATAAAATTGAAAATAAGAAAACTATTGAATTAATAAATAAAACTAAGAGTTGGTTCTATGAAAAAACTAACAAAATAGATAAGCCTTTAGTTAATTTGATAAGAAAAAGGAAAGAGGAAAATCAAATTGTTAGTCTCAAGAATGATAAGGGAGAACTTTCCTCCAATGAAGAGGAAATTAGAGCAATAATTAGGAGTTACTTTGCCCAACTTTATGCCAGTAAGTTTGATAATCTAAATGAAATGGAGGAATATCTATAAAAATATAGATTGCCCAGGTTAACAGAAGAGGATATAAATTGTTTAAATAGCCCCATATCAGAAAAAGAAATAGAACAAGCTATTAACCAACTCCCAAAGAAAAAATCTCCAGGGCCAGAAAGATAAAGGGATCAGCCCAAGACCTCTAAGGCAGTAAGTGTGAAATAGGCTTGTAGGATTCAAGCCAATGTCTCCCATCTCCAAATCTACTTCACCAGAAGAGATTTCATAAATGTCACTATCCCATATTGTACCTCTCTTAATTTCTTAGGACAAAGCCATTATTGTATCCTGAGGAATTACAAAGTACTTCATGGCAGAACTAGAGGGAGCCCCTTGGTTCCTGTGACAAAGTCCTCCCAAAGAGCATGCCCTTGTCTGCAGGGAAAATATTCTTGGGTCTCCCATATTCTCCACTAACTTTAAGCCATCGGGTGCTCGGTGTATGTTCCTTGTCCTTGAGAGAAAACTATCAAAATACAAAAAGAATTACTTAATGGTTACCTAGACAGCTTGGTGCTGAAGTAGACAGCATGCTTGCAGGATCTGTAGTCAGGAAGACCTGAGTTCAAATGTGACCTCAGACATTTATTAACTGTGTGACCCTGGGCAAGTCACTTCAACTATGTCTGCCTCAGTTTTCTGAACTATAAAATGGAGATAACAATAGCACATCCCTCCCATCTCATATCAAATGAGATATTTTAAAAGTTCTTAATAAAGTGCCTGGTACATTGTATGTGCTGGATATATCCTTGTTTGTTTGTTTTCTTCCTTCCTTTCCCCCTTCTTTCTCCTTTCTTCCTTTTCTTCTCCCTCATTCTTCCCCCTCTTTTTTCCTTCTTTCCTTCCTTCATCCATTCTTTTTCTTTCCTTCCTTTTTTCTTTCTCCCTCCCTCCTTCCTTCCCTTTTTCCTTCCTTTCTTCATCCCTTGTTCCTTCCTCCCTTTTTTCCTTTCTCCCTCCTTCCTTCCTTCTTTTCTTCCTTCATTTCTTCTTCCATCTGCCTCCCTTCCTCTCTTCTTCCTTTTCCTTCCTTCCCTTTCTCCTTTTTTCTTTTCCTCCTTCCTTTCTCCCTCCTTCCTTCATCCCTCCTTTTCTCTTCCCTTTTCTTTTCTCCCTCCCTCCTTCCTTCCTTTTCTTCCTTCTTTCTTTCTTCCTTTCTTCTTCTATCCTCCTCCTTCCCTTACTCCTTCCTTTTCTTTCCTTTCCTTCCTCCATATTTTTCTTTCTTTCCTTCATCTCTTCCAAGAATCCTTGGAGCCATAATCAAGAACACCTGTGTCCACATTCTACCTCTGCCATACACTAGTTCTGTGCCCGTTTAAGCCACTTAACCTCCAAGTGCTCCAGGCAGCTCTGAGTCTATATAATACAGTTGAGTTGCTAATTTGCCTCAGTGGAGGAAGTTTCCATACCAAGAGTTCACTACATGGTTAATCCCTCTCCCACACACACCTGAACAAATCCTTGTAATTAAAACAACATTTTTGAAAAGCAAACTTATTGCAAAGTTGAATCTAAAAGACTGTGAGATGGCCATTTTTTTTTTCATTAGTCTGCTTCCCACAATGCAAATGTTCTCTGCAGCTTGGCAAGCCTAGTGAATAGAGAACTGTTCTTGGAGTGGGGAAGGCCTTGTTTCAGGCACTAACTGATACTTACTAGTTGTGTGGCTTTGGAAAGTTACTTGGCCTTTCTGAGTTTTTGTCGCCTCATCTGTAAGATGGTGGTGACAAGAATAGCACTTACCTCACAGAGTTGTTATCAGGATCAAATGAAACAGTGGTTTCAACACAATGGTGTAGAAAACAAATTGCTTCTATATCTATCTTTCTGCAACCTACTGATTTCCTCAAGCCTCTACTGCTTGCATCTCTGTCTAGAGGCTGTCATCCATTTACCCCCAAATGATATAAATAAAATCTCTCCATCTTGAAAGTTCTCCCCTCTGCTTTATTTTGCTGTCACTATAGAAAGCATTATTTTCCCCCCTGATTCTGCCATGCAGAGAAGTACTGCCATTTTTCATTCCTCAGCATCCTTTCTTCCTCATATTGAAAATCTGGATAAATCTAAATTTTCCTTTAGCATTTCTAAAATTCACTGCTTTTCTTCTTGACAGGGGCTGAACACAGTGGTATCGGACTCCAGTAGAAACAGAAGCCAGAAATTATATAAGGATCCCTGGGGACAGCTTATTGATTTAGCAAACCACATATTAATGCCATCTATGTTCTGTCGTATTTTTATTTTGTTAAATATGTTCCAATTACGTTTTAGCCTGCTTTGGGAGGCAGTCAGGAGTGTTGTGGGCCACAGTGGCCCTGGGGCTATGTATTTAACACCTCTGGCCTATACCCCCATCTTTTCACTCACTATTCTAAAAGCTCAAAGGCCTTCACACTTACTGCCTTTCCACTCTCCCTATCAGTTATAATATTCTTTCCCAAATATAATCCAAGCTATTGATTTTCTCCTAAATTACTTTTTTTCTGATTTAAAATCACATAATGTTATCCATTAGTTTGCTTTCTCTGAGTCTACAAATCACTTCCTTTGCTTCAAATAAACTGTACTATTAGTCCAAATGATTCTCTTATCTTCTCTTACCTGAAAGTTTTCTTTCTAAATCTCCTTGGCAAAAAAATAACTTTCCCATATCACATACTCTGGCTCTTTCTTGTTCTTTTAAAGGGATGGGGATAACATCAAGATGGCTTTTGGAGATGGGGAATTCAGTCTTGACAACAGCAGGATGACGGATATCTTCACACTTAACAGTTTAGTGAAATTTAGGTTTTTAAATGGCAGACCCACCGACAATCCCTGGACTGTACTCAAAGACCTTCCAGCTTGGTAGGAATGAATTACCAGTGCTTGCTCTCCACTGGCCCGGCAATTTAGGAGCCCAAGGTCACCTCCCTGCCATGGCAAAGTGCCAGGGAAGGCCTTTAGGAGAGGATCCTAGCACTAATGCTAATGCTAATTTTATTATGATTAATAATCAGCATCATAGGAGTGTAGGATCATACATTTAGAGGCAGAAGGAATCTTAGATAATCAATTCATTTTACAGAAACTTTACCAGGATAACAAATAGCAGTTCTATGAGACAGGATTCAAATGTAGTTCCTTCTGACTCAAAGTCTAAAGTTCTATGAACCATGCTATTTCTCATGAAAATAATAATAATAATAATAATAACCAAACACTAAAACTTGTTATTTCAGCTCTCAATAGTTACTGAAATCTGAGTGAGGTTGTTCCTATTTAGCCTCCTTATAAGAATCTTTAGGTTTCAAGCAAATCTTTGCTTCTTTGGGGTCGTCACTGGGCACAGCTTTCAGTGGTTTTGACAGAGTTTCACTGTTGCTATTTAGGTTCATGCAAAACTGAGTTTCAAAGTGAAACCAAAGAGAGAGGGACTAACTAATATAAGTACAAGTGAACATAGTTCCTGTGAAATTGAAACTGCTGGGCTTGGCACAAATTCAGAGACACCATCTTAGGTAACTATGTACATCTAGGTGGACACAATGCATTGTAGGAGAAGCAGCAAGACAGCAGGGGAAGAGCAGATGGTATATGGGAGAACACCATTTTCCCACAATGTCAAAAATGACAACACAGTCAAAGTAGGGGATAAAGTCCTGAAAGGAAAACCTGGGTTCAAATTCAATCTTTGACCCTTATTAGTCATGTGACCTTGGGTCAGTACTTAACCTCATTGTGTTGGACAGCTCCTTAGGATTGGTCTACAAAGTAAGTAAGGATAGGCTGTGATCTCCCTTAGTGGAGAGAATCATGGATTCTTTGTGTATTTCTTGAGCTATCAAAGACAGAAATACAAGAACTTTTGTAGTATCAGTAAAGATGAAGCAAGTTCTATTCAGAAGAATGGCAAATAATGTTTTGCTAATTTGTCAGGAAAATGTTATTGTTAGAAAGTGGCATGTATGTGTGTGAGCTGGGGTTTTACAGATTTCTGATCCTTATATCATAGTATTTAAGAGTTGGAAAAGACCTTAGAAATCACCTAGTCCAAGCTAGATAATAAGTCTCTACAACATTCCTGCCTAATAGGTGGTCATCTTGCCTCTACTTGTAGACCTCCAGTGATGGGGATCTCACTACTTGAGGAGGGAGTACATCCCATTGTTGGGCACCTCTGTTAGGAAGCTTTTCCTCATGTTGAATCCAAATCTCCCACCCATCAGTCCTCAATTCCTAGTAGGGGGTCATCATCTTCTCCCTTTTCCACACCACAACCCTTCAGCTATTTAGAGATGGTGAACAAACCCATGTTTAGTCTTTTCCTCTCTTGGGCTAAACTTCCCCACAATTCCTTCAACCAGTGCTATAGAAACTAGAATCTCTTCAAATACCTAAAGACAACCTTCATGTCCTTTCTCAGTCTTTTCCTCTCTTCTCCAGGCTAAATATCCCCATATGTTGCTTCAGACTTTCAAGAAAACCTCAGAATATTATGATTTTTATATACAATAAAATGTGCAAGGACTGAATTTTACAAAGACAGAAGGTTTCCTAATTCTTATCCCAGATGTCTTTTCCCCTGAACCAAGGCACCGAAAGACACCATGAAATAGAAGCACAACTACCACTTTTTTGTGCTTAGAACAAGTAGCACAAAATGCATCTGGCATAAGGAGTACAAAATGAGTTTTCAAGCTTTTCTGGAGATGTTGTAAGGATGAGAAGAGAAGAGCTATTTCGATATATATACATATATATAGAATATATATAGCTATTTCTATGTTGCAATGCTCCAAGGGTCACTTAAATTTTAGCCCCCTGGGATAAAGCCCTGATTGCCCTGCTCTAGGTATACAGATTCTACTGGGAAATTCTTCAAAGCTCTTTCTTGGCTCTGTGGCTCACTCCCAGTGCCAACCCCCCTTTTTCTAGACTGTTGCAATGACTCTGCTATCTCAAAACTTTCAGAAGCATATTGAGTACTCAAAGCCAAATTATAGCTTCAAATGTTAGAGAACCCCTAGTCTCTGGCTCATTCTCAAGAATGCAGCTAGGTGGTGCAGTGGATAGCGTACCAACCCTGAAGGCAGGAAGACCTGAGTTCAAATCTGTTCTCAGACATTTATCACTTCTTATTTGTGTGATCCTGGCAAAGTCACTTAACCCCAATTGCCTAAACAACAAATATATATATATATATATGTGTGTGTGTGTGTGTGTATATATATATATATATATATATATATATATATATATACATAGAAAGAACTCAGTTTTTAATTCTTGGGGCCTAAATTTTCAACTTCAAGGTATTTATCAAAGGATAAATAAATGTGCACCAGAGTCACAAATCTCCACATGTGGTGAAATATTGTGTTAGTTATCTCTCTTCACCCCATGTCACAGAAATATAGATTTGGAAGGAATCTCAAAGGCCATCTAGTCCAACTTGTAGCAGAAATAATAATTATAGCTAGCATTTTTATAGTCCTTTAAGGTTCATAAAGTGCTTTATATATGGAACCTTATTTGGTCCTTACAATAACCTTGAGAAATAAGTGCTATTATCCCCATCATGTAGATAAGGAAACTGAGGCTGAGAGGTTAAGTGACTTGTCCAGCGTCATGCAGTTAGTATCTGAAATAGCATTTGAACTCAGGTCTTCCAGACTCCCAGTCCAATACTTTATTCACTGCCCCACTATCTGACAAATGGCCATTTAGCTTCTGCTTGCAGACTTCCAGGAAAGAGGAACTCATTACCTCCTGAACCAATTCACTCCACTTGGTGGCAGCTCTCTTTATTAGAAATTTTTCTTTCTTCATTATTTTTAAAATTTGTATTATAACAATAATTCATTATTATTCCTTATTAACAGCCTAAATTAAAGGCTTCTACGAATAGGTCCTCATTATGCTCTCTAGGGCCAAGGCAAGAACTCATACTCCCTCTAGCAAAGGCCAGTATTTCAAATATCTGAATATAGTCACGGCTACTCTTTGTGACCCCCCCCCCGGACCATACCACCCATGGGGTTTTATTGGCAAAGATACTTGAATGGTTTGCCATTTGGTCTCCCACTGCATCCAGGGACACCTCCAGTCGTCCTGATCTCTATCTGGCCACTGGACCCAGATGGCTCTGGAGGGGAAAGTGAGGCAGGTGACCTTACCTAATCTCCCCCACTTCAATCCAATTGCATGTCACCTCCACGATGTCATAGTCCTCTTCTAGAATGACAGAGATTAAGTGCTGATGGTCATACAGCTAATAAGTGTCTGAGTGTCTGGATTTGCACTTGGGGTCTTCCTCACTCTAAGACCAGCAGCACTCTATCCCCTGAGTCACCCAACTGCCTCCTACCCCTGTCTCTTCCCTAGGTTAAATGGATGGATTAGTCACACTCCTGAGAAGGAAGAAATTCCGAAAAGTGGGAGCACTTCTCCATCAATTTTGCTTTCCTTGACCTTTGATTGGCTTGCAGCCTATAGGTCCTCAGGCTGTCTGGTCTGTATTTTCTCCTCCTTTTTCATTCGTTTCATCCTCCTTTTAATTAAGTTTGGGCTCTCTGTCTAGCCTTCAGGTGAAAATCGGAACACCCTGCAAGGAGACAGTGGGTCTTTCCCCCAGGAATTAGAAAGCAAGCGAGACAGTTGGATTTTTTTTTCTTCACGGTTCTTACTGGTTGGGACTTCTGGGTGACGTGAGAACAAGATGGAGGACGAGACATTTTCTCGGATTCCTGTGCTCTCTCAAAACAGAAATTAAATTAAGGGAACTTCAGCTGTTGTGGAAACCCAGAATCCAAAAGGAAGCTAAAACTCCCCCGCCCGGCTCCATGAACTGGCGCTCAGTGACCCTCCCCCAACCTAGGATTACCCGGCATCCCTTGCTGCGAGATTGCGCAATTGGGCTCAAGGAGCTGACTTTGAGGGCCTGCAAGGAGACCTATCCCCCTCAACTTTCTTTGTCTTCCCTCTTTCCAGAGCCGTGGAGACCCCGGCTCAGGCTGCAGAAGGTCTGGGGGGCAGCCACGGAAGGCGGGCCCGCCTTTCAGGGGAAAAAGCGGCCCGAGGCTGCAACTCTGTTATCACCCAAAGTGGCAGCTCTCGAATTGCGCGTGCTGGGCCGGGGAACCGAGGAACGGGAGTACGGGGACTGGACGACATGATGTGGAAGTGTTGGGGGCGGGGAGGGGCGGGAAGATGCGGGGAGCCCGTGCTGGGCTTCACCAAGCCCGAGGGCAAGAGCCCTGCATGCAGCCCGGCCCGGCTCTCACCAGCCTGAGGCACTTGAGGCCGAGAACTAGGCGGGTAAACTGAATTTCTTGGTGCGGCACCCAAAGAAATTACCATTAGGGAAACAGAGTCAGAAAGTGAACAGGGGAAAATGAGGGGAAAAACCACCCTGAAATGATCCAACTCGGGAAGAAAAGAACTCAAAGACCTTGAATGTAAGTTGACACATTAACCAGGGAAATATGAAGAGATTCAGATCTAGCAGAGTAGCTTATCAATAAGTAAAAGCCCCAAAACAAAGGAAAATGAGCCCACAGTTGAGGAGCTAGGTGAGGAGAACATGGAACCCCAGGATGCTATTCCCAAGAGGGAAATGAGACTTACGAGAGTAGAATAAATGGGCAGAAAAGAAAAACTAAAATCCACATTGGCAAAATCTCAGCAAAGAAATAAAAGAGAATATTAAGTTAGGCATGCAAATCTGTAGAAGTAAAGGGAAGAAGGGAAGCAAAAGACATCAATATTAAAAGAAAATATGCTCATTATATAAACAAAGCTGATTTCAGAGAGAGTATGCATAGAGACAACCAAAGGATATCCCAGAAGAAGAAAACAGAACCAAAAAATATAATGGAAGAGAATTACTAGAACTTCTAAACATAGAAAACAAAATACCAGTCTTTTCCAGAAAAAAAAACAAAACCCAAGGTTGTAAACTCCAGGTCATATAGTGGTTAATTTTAACAATTCGGTTCAGAAACAAATCCTGCAAGTGATCAGGACAAAATGTCAGATGCAAAGGAAAGGAAATTTGAATTATTCTAGACGTTTCTGGACCTGCCATAAAATATTAAAGGGACTAGAATATTGTGTTCCAAAGTGCAGTGGGGCTCAGGATCCAACCATATGAACCTGAGCTTAACTGTAAATAAAAAAGGTAAATGTTGGGGCAGTTAGATGGTGTAGTGGATAGAGCCCCGGCCCTGAAGTCAGGAGGACCTGTGTTCAAATCTGGTCTCAGACACTTAACGCTTCCTAGCTGTGTGACCCTGGGCAAGTCACAACCCCAATTGCCTCAGCAAAAAAGAAAATGTTAAATGCTAAGATAAAAGAAGTATTTAAAACAGTTTTAGAAAGAGAACTGAACAAATTATTTTATTTTCAGGTATTCCAAACAACAGAAATACAGGAGTGAATAAATGCAGCAGCCAAAGACAGCTACAGCAAGTGACAATGGAGAGACTTCTTCCTAAATGTACACCTGGAGACAGGTGAAGGTGAAAGTCCCAGGGAGTTAACAGTGAAGAAGCTGTCCTAGAAAATTTTATACAGAACCTGGCAACACTTGGCCTTTAAGGCAAATGGTAGGTTGTTTTTTTTTTGTTTTGTTTGTTTTGAGGAGCCTACCTAACAACACTGAAGGGTACATGAAAAGGGGGGAAGGAGAAAAAGGGATAGAGGGGAATGTGTGATGTGTAGGGGTCAAATCAAGGGCTAGCAATGAAGAGAAGGTGACTTTTATGGTCTCAGAAAGAGAGGTGAGGAAGATGGGGGAAGGATTGAAAAAGGCGGGAAAGGAAGAAGGATTTGCTTTGGGGGCGAGAGGGGGTTCCACTGATGAATGCTCCTATGGGTGAAGAGAAATGGTCTGTGAAAGGAGATGAGACCCTGGCAGTGGGTCTGATCTGGAAAATTTTAGACTTAAGAATTTACTCATCTTACCTTGGTAGGAGGGAAAGTTGGAACTTCTGGCACCTGGGGAAATGTGAGAACATAGACCCAGGGAGGAAATTTTGAGGCAAATGAGGAAAAAAGGTAACCTGGGGAGAGTACAGATCAGTGATGGGCTGGATAATCAGAGATGTGGTGGAAGAGGAGCCCTGCCGGGAGACTGTGTCCTCTCTGATATGTACAATAATTGGCATTGTTCCCGGAGTGAGTCATGATGGAAAAGAGGAATCCACAGGATAAGCTCTACAAAGCAGCGGCAGAAACTACCTAGAGAGGAGAGCCTAGAATGAATATCTTAAAAAGTTTTGATTATGTGAGGAAAATGGATAAAAGAGAGAAACCAGATAATTATGGGGGTTGTGAACCAGAGAACAAAGGTCTGGAGTAGTCAGAAAGAGAGTATGGATAATAGAGTAAGAGAAATCCGTTTTGGAAAATGGTACAAAAAAATGAAATTTGGAAGAAATAATGAACTGAACTAGTTGAAGGAGAGTCGAGAAAAGGGGAATCTATTTGACTGAGAGGAATAAGGGAAGGAAGAATTGTGTAACCAGGCAAAAACAGTCGAGAAAAAGGAACTAATAAGCAAAACCTCAAAGAGAAAAGGATAACAAACAGGAGAAGGGAAACGAGGGGAGGCAATGGGAACATGACCACCATAAAAAGATTAATGTAAAGTAGCTGAAGGAATATAGTACTGTGTTTACAATGGAAAAGAGGAAAATGCAGTTTGGAAAAAAAGCTCCAATTTTAGAGACAGATGGAGAAAAAATATAAACCTAACTCCCCAAACTTTAAATGTGAATGAATTAAACAATCCAATCAAATAAAAAAGGGTAACAGATTGGAACAAGCCCCTACTATCTATTGCTTACAAGAAGCACATTTTAAAAACAAACAAAAATAATACTGAAGGGAAAGGGAAAATTTACTACACATCAAGGGAATCCAAAAAAAAAAAAGCAGAAATTGCAATCACACTATTTTACAAAACAAAGATAAATATTCAAAAAATAAAAAGGGATAAACAAGAAAACTATATTATGCTGAAATGAACCGTAGACAAAAATCAATGTCAGTAATTAAATTTAATATTCTCCAAATGCTTTAAGCATCTAAATTCATAAAGGAAACATTATCTGAGTTCTAAGAAGATATAGATAGTAAAACAATAGTGACAGGAGATTTCACTGTCCCTCTTTTGGTTTTGGATAAATCTACCATATATAAACAAAAGGAAAAATATGGAACTCTACAAAGTCCTAGAGAAACCAATGTTTAAAGTCATGATATTTTTTTAAGTGGGACAGCAAAAAAAATTCATGTTTCTCAGTACCACATGGAATGTTTATAAAATTTGACCATGTACCAGGGCACAGAGATATTGTAAATAAATGTATAAAGACAGAAATCATTAATACATCCTTTATAGATCATTAACTCAATAAAAAGCCATTGGTTAAGGGACTACAAACAAAAAATACAGACCCAAATGGAGACATAACAATGAAATCTTAAATAGTGAGTGGGTCAGAGAACCAATCATAGAAATAATAATTGTGTAAAAGAAAAATGATAATGATGAAATAGCACACCAAAATTTCTGTGATGCTGCTAATTAGTTCTAAGAAGAAAAAACAGCTTCACATACATGAAAAAAATAGAAAAAAAGAGGATTAATGAGCTCATTGAGCATTTGCAAAATTAAAAAGTCAACAAATAAACTTAAAAGAAAAAAAGATTAAAAATTGGAAGGGAAATGGATAAATTGGAAACAAGAAACCCCATAGAAATGATAACTAAAACTGAAATCAAGTTCCTTGAAAAGATAAGTAAAATTAATAAACCTTTAGCTAATCTGGTTAAAAAGAGAGCAGAAAATCAATAAAATAGCAAATGAGCAAGGCTCACAGCAAAATCAGAAGAAATAAACTAATAATCAGACTTTATTATGCACATTTATGTGCTAACAAAACTGAGAACACAAAATACCCCAACTATCAGAAGGCCAGATAGAGATATTAAATAACCCAATTTCAGAAAAGGAAATAGATCTAGTTATAAAAGGAATCTATCACACTTTCAAAAAACAGTCAGTATCCATACTTTGCAAATTATTTTCAAAAACTGAGAAAGCCAGAACCTTACCAGAATCTTTTTATGAGACAAATATAGTCCTGATACCTAACCCAGGGAAAGATAAAGCACAGAAAGAAAGATAAAGGATAACATTGTTAATTAATATTGATTCCAAAATTTTAAATAAAATCTTGTCAAAGAGATTATCATGATTTATGCAAGAGATCATTATTATGACTAAGTGGGATTTATACCAAGGATGCAAGGATGGTTCAACATTTGGTAAATAATCAACATAATTAGTCACATTAAAAATCAAAACATCCAAAACCACATGATCATTTGAATAGATGCAGAAAAAGCCTTTACCAAAATACAATAGGCATAAAGGAATTTTCTAAAATATCATAAAATGTATCTATCTAAAACCAAAGGAGAACATCATAGAATGGGATAGGCTAGAACATTTTCCAGTAAGTATGGGAATAAATCCAGCTCTCTCCACCATCATTTTACATAGTTCTAGAAATGCTAGCAATAGCAATAAGACAAGAGAAAGGAATTAAAGTAATAAAGATAGGTAAAGGGAATATAAAACTATCTCTGCTGACAAGGTGATGGCTTACTTGAAGAATCCTGAGGAATCAGCATAGATATTAATTGATACAATAGCTTTGAACAAAGTTGCAGGCTATGGAATAAATCCTTAAAAATCAACAGCATTCCTATGTGATAGAAATAAAACACATGAATAAATAATAAAAAAGAAATTCCATTTTTTTTTTGCTGAGGCAATTGGGGTTAAGTGACTTGCCCAGGGTCACACAGCTGTTACGTGTCTGAGACCAGATTTGAACTCAGGTCCTCCTGACTTCAGGGCTGGTGCTCTATCCACTGCGCCACCTAGCTGCCCCAGAAATTCCATTCTTAATAATTACAAAATGCATAAAACATCTGGGGATCAACCTACCAAAGCTCACAAAAAGACCTATATAGATTCAGTTACAAAATGATCCTTAAAAAAAGAACAATTTAAATAGCTAGAGAAATATTCAATGCTTATGGATAGGCTGTGCCAATATAATAAAAATTATAATGCTACCAAAATTAATTTATACTTTTAATGCTATACCAATCAGCAAGGGTGATTTATAAAGAATTTTATAGAACTTGAAAAAAATAATAGTGAAAAACAAAAAATCTAGAATATCAAGGGAAATAATGAAAAGAGGGAGGCATAAAGGGAGAGAAGAATTTCCAAATCCCAAACTGTGTTATTAACCATTAATTATCAAAACCATCTGTTATTGGTTAAGGAACAAAGAGGTAAATCAATGGAACAGACTAAACTAGGGAGAATCACAAACAATAGAATTCAGCAACCCAGTGTTTGATAAACTCAAAACCACAAATCACCTAGGATAAAACTCCTTGCATCATAAAAATTGTTAGGAAAACTAGAAAGCAGTCTCACAGAAATTAGGCTTAGACTCATGCCTTATATTATATTCCATAGTACATTCTAAATGGAATACTTAACTTTAATATTTATACTATGTATAAAAATATTAGAAGAGAAAATAGATCATATACTTCTTAAATCTATGTGCAGGAGATATATTCTTAACCAAATAAGAGAGAAAAGCAATTGCAAAAGATAAAATAGATACTTTGGATTAGTTGAAATAAAAGTTTCTTTGCAAATAAAATCAGTGCACCTAGATTAAGAAAGGAAGTGGTTGGATGGGAAAAAAAATCTTTGTAAAAACATCTCTGATAAGGGTCTGGTGCCCATCATATATAGATAGATATAAAGATATGCATATGTAGATATAAATATTCCCCAATAGACATGTGGTCAGAGAATATAAATATTTCTCAAAAGAAAAGTTGAAAAGTGTTTACAGCCACATGAAAGAAATCATTAATAAGATAAATGCAAATAAAAAAAATCCTAAGGTTTCACCTCATAACCTGAAAATTGGCAAAGATGACCAAAAAATGGCAGTATTCAATGTTGAAGGGATTGTGAAAAGATAGTTATACTCTGTATAACTATCTATACATATATTGACTTTAACATATATTGTAACATATTTAACATGTATTGGAGTACCTGCCATCTAGAGGAGAGGGTGGGGGGAAGGAGGGCAAAATTTGGAACAGAAGGATTTGCAAGGGTCAGTGTTGAAAAATTACCCATGTATATGTTTTGCAAATAAAAAGATTTAATTAAAAAAATTCATACAACAAAGGTAAAAAAAAAAAGAAAAGATAGTTATACTAGTATCCAGTTGCTGGAGCTGTGAAATGGTGCAACCATTTTGGAAAGCTATTTGGAATTATGAAATGAAAGTGAGTAAAAAGTCCATATCCTTTGTATTAGAGACTCCATTATTGAACTTTTACCCTAAAAAAGCCATCACTCCAGGAGAACGTCTCCACATACAACAAAATATTTATGTCAGTCCTTTCCTTTCCTCTTTCACTTCCTTTCCCTTTCCTCTTCCTCCTTGGGGGAAAAATGTGTTTGTAAAAAAAAAAAAAGTAACTTATATTAAACACAAATCTGCTTCCCTGTGATTTACACTTGTTGGTTCTAGTTTTGCCCAATGTAACTACATCTTTTAGAAGGACTGTCATGTGGCAGAGCACCTGCTCTTTATTCTCCGACTAGAGAAATTCAGTCCTTTGTTTCTGCTAAAACGTAATTTCTGATTCTCTCATCATGACTTGCTACCCTCCGTGGGACATGCTCTACTGTGTCAATGTCACTCTTAAATGGAGGAATCTGTGTGAACAGATAATTATAAAGGAGGAAATACAAACTCTGTTAATAACCATATGAATAGATGTTCAAGCAAATAATCAGAGAAATGCAAATTAAGATAACCTTGAGTTACTGTCCTATACCCATTAGTATGTCATAAATAGCCAAAAAAAAAAAAAAAGGATAAAGTCCAGAGTTGGTGGGAATGGGAGGAAACAGGCACTCTGATATATTGTTAGTGGGACTGAAACTTGGGGCAGATGTTTTGGAGATCTAGAAACTGAGCATGTTGTCTGATGCAGCAATTTAACATGGAGGGGAAAGGACCTATTTGTAGGTACTTTATTTGTAAATAACACTAAACATAAAATAGTAAAATGGAAGCAACCTGTATTTCCAGAAATTAAAGAATAGTTAAATAAATTAGGTACATTAATGGAATATTATGGAAAAAACCCTGTAAGTCCTCCCCCCCCTTTTTTAATGGATCTGTGATTTTTGTCCATATAAGGAGCTCCTCTGAGGAAATTCCTTGCACCAAAGTAGACTTGCAGCTGTTCTGTAATTTATAATTTGAGAGTTGCCCAGGCCACTGAGAGGTAAAGTGATTTGACCAAGGCCAGACATAAGATCCTAGATTTAGAGATGGAAGGAACCTTAGAGGCCATTGAGTCGAACCACTCCATTTTACAGAGGAAGAAGCTGAGGCACAGAGTGATTAAGTGACTTACTTAGGGATAGAGAGCCAGTAAGTATCTGAGGCAGGATTTGAACTCAGATTCTCTTGGCTCCAAGGCCAGGGCTTTATTCACTACATCATGATGCCTCCTTAGGAAGTTTGGATACTTACTGTGCCTCCAAAGAATTCCAAGCCTCAGACAATGAGTGGCTCAGTATTTCAAACCATATTTTTCTCCCACCAAGGGAAAGAATCTTCAATGGCTTCTAATCACTTCTATGATAAAATATAAACCCTTCAAACTGGAATTGAAAGCCTCCCACAATTTGGTTCATATATACCTTCACGGTCTTATTCCACATTATTCCCCTTTGTGTATTCTTTTTGCTATGGCATTTTTATAAGCTGAGGTAACTGGGGTTAAGTAACTTGCCCAGGGTCACACAACTAGGAAGTATTTCATGTATTAAGTATTAAGACCAGATTTGAACTCTACTCTGCTTCTCCTATTGTTAGGGCCAGTGCTCTGACCACTGTACCATCCAGCTGCCCCTAATGTTCTAATCCAACAGACTTGTTAACAGTCCCATTATGCAACATTCCATCTCTTGCCACTGCCTTTGGACAAATGGTCTCCCATATCTAGAATTTCCTCCTTCTTCAATGCCCCATCTCGGAATTGCTGGCTTCCTTCAAAGCATAGTTCAGATGTTATCGCCTCCTTCACGAGACCTTTCCTGACTCCCCATAGTTGTCAGCACTCTCGGGCTCTTGAAATTACTCTGGATGTACATGTTTGGGATTTTTATATATGTGTGTTCTAGTGGCTACAGGGCTGGCCATGAAGTCTGAAGACTAAGTTTCAAGTGTAGCCTCTGACATATATTATCTGCTACTTAGGCTCTCAGTGCTTCAGGCTACTTTGTAACATCAAAAATGACACACAAGTTGCTGCTTTTTATCAGTGAGGCTATTTCTATATTAGGAGATCCCCACACTGATGAATCACAGGTTCTCTCTCCTAACATATAGACTTTTTTGTTGAGGGTCATGAAGAACTTTATTTCTTTAAAAAAAACTTTTAATAATAGCTTTTTATTTTCAAAATACATGCAAAGAGGGTTTTCAGCATTCAGCCTTGCAAAACCTTAGGTTCCAAATTTTTCTCCCTCCTTTCCTACTTTCACTCTCCCCTAGTCCGATATAGGTTGAACATGTGTAGTTCTCCTAAACATATTTCCACATTTATCATGATGCACAAGAAAAATCAGATCAAAAAGGGAAAAAAGGGTAGCAAATGCAAGTATAGACTTTGGATTGACTAATCTGTGAGTATGTTGTGTCTCCCCAGGTGTCAATAAGTTAAGGAACATTTATTAAGCACCTAATATGTTAAGCACTGAAGCTATAGAGGCAGAAATCAGTTTCTGATCTCAAGGAGTTCTCAGTCTAAGGCAGGAGACATGTAAACAACCCTGTACAACCAAGATCAAGACGTGTAAACTGGAGATTATCTCCAAGGGAAGGTATAAAGATTAAGGCAGGACTTTAGCTGAGACTTAAAGGAAGCCAGGAGGCCAAGATGAAGAGGGAGAGAGATCCACATGAGGGTACCACCACAGAAATTGCTTGAAATCTGGAGATGGGGTATCATGTAAGAACTTAAGGCCCTGAGGGAATGACTTGCCTAGGGTAACCCAACCCAACTGCTAAGTGTCTGAAGCAGGATTCAGACTCTGGTCTTCTCCAACTCCAGTGTTCCAACCACTTAACTTGCCGACTCCCTTTGCGATGAGTTTGATGATTACAAAGTGATATTGGACTGGAAATTGTTTTCCGAGGCCCAGACTCAACAGTCAGTACTTCCTGTAGGCTACGTCCCATTAGCACTTTTTAGCCGAGGAAGGCATTCTGAGATGCTCAATATTCTGGAGAATAAGTATCAAATCCTGCTTGAATCTAAAGCTGGGAACCAACTCTAAGAACTTCTTGGGAAAAAATAATCCCTAGACTCATTTACAAGGCTAGTTTTCTGAATTGTTGCCAATCCAGTAAGATTCAACCAAATGGAAAAAATCCAAATGATACAGGATCTTTTTAAGGTGTCTTTCAAGTTGCCACCTGCTCCCTCAGCCTCTTTGCTTGGCTCCCCTTCAATCACTTCATCACAAAGGGCAGCCAGGAAGGTGCTTAACAGGGTGACATCCGCTTAAAGCATTGGCTTTTGGGGGCAATGGGTGACCTTACCCACAGCCACCTCTGGGTCTTCAATTGGTTGACATTTGCACTCATTTGAATAAAGCAAAGTGACACAGATGGCCTAACTTGCTGTGTTGGGGGGGGGGGGGATTTGGGGTACAGGGGTGAATACTGATAGAGAACTGAAAAAGATTTTTTTATTTCCTCACTGATGAACAATACTTAAGTGAATTTTTAAAAAGGAAGTGGGGAGCTGCGTAGGAGGACCAGTTCAGAGTGAAGATGCTGCCACGTGGATAATTTTGCTCCTCTACTTAGCCGATGGGGACTAAGGATGATGGGAAAGGCATGGTAATGCTTGAAATACCTCATTCCCAAAGTCCCACATTGTGAATGTCTAAAAAAGATGACAAACCACTGTCCAGTTTCCAAATCCTCTGGATGAAACCTCGTCTTATTAAGCAAGACTTATGAGCCTTGTTTCCCCATGATCATTTAAAACCCAGCTCTGCCAGCAGCAGACCAGTTTGAGGGAACAATGCTTGTGTGCTTGTGCATAGAGCTTTTACATCCTAGGGACAAAATCTTTTTTTTTTAAATCTTTTAAAAACAGACCTGCTCAATAAGCGTTTAAAAGAAAGAAAAGGAAAAATTGTTTGCCCTGAAGTTTAGTCCAGAAGTTGTCTAAGATCACTTTCCAGCTTGCTTGGGTAAAGAAAATCTTTTCTATGCTAATTAACCATTGATTTGAAAGCTGATAGAAGCAGGTGAGTGAGTAATTGAGAGAGGAATGAGTGATATCTGTGCTGCATTGGTAAATTAGTCACCGTGGTAATAATCTCTTAATTGGAAGGTGAGAGTCATGGGTTTTGATATGAAACCTCAACTAGTCACTGTGTAATATAGGTTTTTCTCTTTTGGTTTGGATGTAGAAAGAGCAAGCCCCCCAAAAGGTGAAAAGGCTAAACCACAGTGGAGGACCAATCTCTTCTTTCAAGTATGGGATAAGGAAGTAATCCTGTGAGGAATGCTGAGAAAGAACAGGGAGAATCAGCAGCCTAGATTAGTAGTCTCATCTCTACCACTAATCCATTGTGTAAGGGGGAAAGCCACTTCCCATTCTTCGGGCCTCAATTTCCTCTTTGGGAAAATGAAGAGGTTGAGCCAGGTGGTCTCCCAGGACCCTCTTAGCTCTAACCTTCCATGATTCGGTGATGCAAGGGATTGCATCCCGAAGCTTAGAGGAGTAGGCTGAGACAGTAAACTTTCAAACCACTCTTATGACTCAGGCTTGAGCCTCCAAGAAGTTGTATGTAGGCATAAGTCAGGGGATTTCCATTGCCACTGTAGAACACAATCAAAGGGTTATTGGAGTGGGTGGAGCCTCAGGAGAAATCTGCTTTGGGCTTGGGAAGTAAACCTATAGGCAAAGTGAGTCTAAGCTGAGATTGGATATACTTAAGTTTAGAGGGAACTGGCTAATGTTTTAGATGAGAAACAGAGGCAGCCAGGATGAAGTGAGTTGCCCTGGGTCATACAGCTAGCAAGTGTCTGAGGTTGTATTTGAAGTTAGGTCCTCCTGAATCCAAGGCCAGCATCCCATCCACTGCACCACCTAGCTAATCCAAAAAGATGTAGAATTTCTTCAAATTTTGCTCTAAGTAGTATTTTCTCTTCTTGTTCATATATGTGTGTGTGTGTATGCACACACATACACACCTATACACATCATCAATCAAAATTTTAAAGGCATTTTAATGAAGATTTTTTTAAATAGAAAATAGTCCTTTCAAATGGCTACATCTATGGACTTTGTGTTGAGAAGGCTTGGTTTCCAGTACAGAAAGGCTAGGTTAGTCAGTCTTGGTCATAGTGGGATGGCACAGATGGAGCTGTCAGTGGATCTGAAAAGGAGCCAAGATTGGTTCAGGGCAGTCAAGGCTGATCAGGAGGCTTCCTGAACATCTCCAAATGGATCTCCAGACACACAACTGCCAGAACAGTCTAACCATTTCTTGGATCTGACCACCTTACTGCCCTCCACAAAAACCTTCAGTGGCTCTCTGTTGCCCCTAGGTTAAAATACAAACTGCTCAGTATGGCATTTAAAGCTCCAATCTTCTTTTCCAGCCTTTTTGCATATGACTTCCTTTTTCCATTCTACTTTCTAACCTAATCAGCATCTCCTTGAAAGCTTTACTATAGTCCCTTTCACTTCTTACCTCCACTACCTATAGAGATATAAACTCAAGATTCAACTTAGGTGCTTCCTCTTCCATGAAGCCTTCCTTGTTCTCCCCAACTGAAAGTAACTCCTCCTCAAATGTTCTGCCATCCCTTGAGCTTGGTCTGGCCAAGATCCCTTTGATCACATTCTACTTTTTGGTGAACTGTCCTATGTCAAGGTATATAGCAGTAAACTCTTTCAGAACAGGGACTCATTTTTTCATCTTTATATCTCCCTTAGAAATTAGGGAATATTTCTTGAATTGAATTAAATTGCTGCAAGGTTAAATGGATGAAGGGGAGGAAGCAATGTGCTCCAAAATGGTCTCTGGAGAGATCGTGCCTTGAAGCCTCTTTGCCCTGACTTAGATTCCTTTTCTGGTGGGGTCTGAAGCTAACCATTCCCCCCAAACTTCTGTTCTTGAGGTTCCAGGTGCTCCAGCTTAGAAGTAGGCCCTATTCCTTCTCCAAATTGGCAGCATGGTATGATGGGAAATATGCCGTCCTTGGAATCACAGGACTGGTGTTTAAATTCTGGCTCTGGTCTTTGTGACTTGGCCACATCCTTTCCCCTCCTCTGGGCCTCAGTTTCCACCTCTGTAAAATAATTAAACTAGATGGGCCTCTAAGGCCTTGCTTCCCAGGAGGCCCACTCCTTCAGCTGGAGAACATTGTCAGCCTTAAGTGTCAAGAGTGAAGCAGTGGGCAGGATGATGTGCCAGATCCTTGAGGGGTGACCATTTGACTAACATGTGTTTCCCCTCCATCTCTTGGATGTGCATACTTCGACTTGAAAGTAGGGCACCAGGAGGTGTTTTGAGTCACAAAGCTTATTCCAAGCCATCCAGAGGGGCTGCTGGGGCTTGTGAGGGGCTAGGGGCCTCACAAACCCTTGATGGTGTCCTTTGCCATTTATCTGACGGCCCTGGGTACAAGAACTCATCAAATTTGGAAAGACCAAGAGCCAGTGCTTTCTCTTTTTTCCGGTTTTTGGAACAGTACATGTAATGATCCTCTAGAGAGAGCTGTGTAGCTATGGATAAATCTGACATTGTTGTTCTGCAGTTTAATCAGAAAAATCAAAGGGAGCTGCAGGCTAGGATTCAATTAAATAGTGAAGTGGGCGGTTGCCCAGCAACTAGGAAGAAGGCCTGCTTGGGAGAAGTATTGTACATACAAGAGGCAGTGGGGGTCAAATGATGGGTTATTTGTTTTTTTCCCCCAGGCAGAAAAGACCTGTACATTTTGAAAGCCAAGGGGAAGGAACTAGTGGGAGAGAGGCTTAGAAATAGAGAATTTTAGAGCTGAAAAGAACTTTAGAGATATAATTCTTATTTTCCAGAAGAGGAGGCTGAGGCCTCAAAAGGGGAAGCCATATTGATAGGAAGTGACCAGAGAAGGGACTGGAAAGCAGATCAGTTGCTAGAGAGGAAGGGGATGAATATAGGAGCCAAGTCTCTGAGAGAGCTGACATGGGAAGCACAGTGGAAAGGTCTGCACAAAACCTATTCAAGTGCTCCCTCCTCTAGGAAGCATTCCCTGATTCCCACTAGCTATTAGGATTCTCTCCCTCCTCAAATTATTTCAAATTTATCTGCTTAAATACAACATATACTTCTTTTCCCCCTTAGAACACTAGTGTCAGACTCAAAAAAAAAAAACCCAACCAACAAACAAATAAGCAAAAAAACCCCAAACAAACCAGGAGTCACTAAAATATGCATGAGGATCCCTGCCATTGCTTCTTGACAGAGAAAACCACATATTAACCTTGTTCCTTGTCTATTATGTTTTAATTTATTTTGATTTATATTTCCCAATTGCATTTTAATCTGGTTGGAGTCTATTTGGGAGTAGTAGGGACTGTGATGAAGCTTGGGGCTTTATGTCTGACACTTCTGCCCTAAAATGTAAACTCTTTCCTTTTAGGCAAAATGGAGACATATTTGTTTTGGGCATGGCCAATGTTGGATTTTGTGTTGCTTGACTACATATGTTTGTGATAGAGGATTTTCCTTTTCTTTCTTCCACAGTGGAAAGTTGAGGGGAGGATGGAGGGAGAGAAGGCAGATTTTGGTTGATTGAAAAAGATAAAATGTTTTTTTTTCATTTTATTAAAGCTTTTTATTTGCAAAACATATGTATGGGCAATTTTTCAACATTGACCCTTGCAAAGCTTTCTGTTAAAAAATTTTCCCCCCTAACCCCTACCCTCCCCTATATGGTAGGAAGTCTACTACATGTTAATTATGTTAAAATACTTGACAAATTGAATATGTGTATACATATTTTTACAGTTATCTTGCTGTGCAAGAAAAATCAGATCTACAAGAAAAAAAAATCTGAGAAGGGAAACATAATGCAAGCAAACATCAATAGAGAGCATGAAAATGTTATGTTGTGGTCCACATTTCACATCCCTCTCTCTGGGTGTATATGGCTTTCTTCATCACTGAACAATTGGAACTGGTTTGAAATATTTCATTGCTGAAATATTCACATCCTTCAGAATTGACCATCATATAGTCTTGTTGTTGCCGTGTATAAAGATCTCCTGGTTCTGCTCATTTCACTCAGCATCAGTTCATGCAAGTCTTTTCAGGCCTCTCTGAAATCATCCTGCTGGTTATTTCTTACAGAACAATATTCCATAACATTCATATATCATAATTTATTCAGCCATTCTTCAACTGATGGGCATCCACTCAGTTTCCAGTTTCTAGCCACTACAAAAAGGGCTGCCACAAACATTTTTGCACATGTAGGTCCCTTTCCTTTCTTTAAGATCTCTTTGTGATATAAACCCAATATAAATACTGCTGGGTCCAAGGGTATGCACAGTTTGATAACTTTTTGAGCATAGTTCCAAATTGCTCTCCAGAATGGTTGGATCCGTTCACAGTTACACCAACATTGTATCAGTGTCCCAGTTTTCCACATCCCCTCCAACATTTGTCATTTTCTTTTCCTGTCATTTTAGCCAATCTGACAGGTGTGTAATGGTATCTTAATTTGTCTTAATTTGCATTTCTCTGATCAATAGTGATTTGGAGCACTTTTTCATATGACTAGAAATAGTTTTAATTTCATCATGTAAAAATTGTCTATTCGTATCCTTTGACCATGATAAAATGTATTTTCAAAAAAGAGCCGACTCTGTACAGCCACTGGACCAGGGTTAGGCATGCAAAGTCAAAAACAATCTCTGCTCTCAAGAAGTTTATGCTTTATTGAGAGAAAAACATATACACAGTTCTGTAAATACAAAAGATGTACCAAATAATACAGTGTATTGGGGGGGGTTTAGGAAAGGCCAAGGGGACCCTTGAGCTGGACCTTGAAGGACACAGAGTTACAGAGGGAGAGCATTCCAGGCCAAGAGCATGTGAGTGACAGGGAATGATTTGGCTGTGGTCAGGCAGGAGCTAGATTGAATGGGAGCTTTGGAAGTCCAAGGATTTTGAAAGATTTTTTGTTTTTGTGGCATTCTGATGAGTTGGGAAAGATGACCCTTCAAGGATTTGCCCACAGGCTCTATGTACGGAGCTGTAAAGGAAGTGGAGAAGTTTCCAATGTAGAATCTGAGCCAGAACCAGTCCGAAACACATCCAAGATACTGCTGAAATTCAGAGCAGACTCCTAAGTCAGGGACATTTGGCTTTGGACTTGGTGATATAACAGGTAGAATACTAGGCTTAGAGTCAGGAAGACCGAGTTCAAATGTGATCTCTGACACTTACTAGCTGTGTGACTGTGGGCAAGTCACTTGGTCTCTCTCTGTTTGCCTCAGTTTCCTTGTCTGTAAAGTGTAAAGTAAAATAGAGTCAATTGAGACAATAAATGTAAAGCACTGAGCACAGTCTGGCACATAGTGGGTGCTAGAAAAATCTTATCTATTCTTATTATTGCACCTAAGAGTAGAGGGCAAGTTAGGCAGACAGTTGAAATGAGAGGAACACCATATATATGATATAACATTATATCTAATGTTACAATATATAGCATTCCTTCAAATTTTGCTTTGGATCCATTTTCTATTCTGATTCATATCTACACAAAAGCAATTAATATTAATCATTATTTCACAGATATTTAATAATGATTTTTTTAAAAATAGAAAATATAGCAATCAAGGGGTTGGGTCACATGCCTGGCATTAGTAGACAGACAGCCCAAGTAGCAGTAGGGTTCTAGGAGATCCACCCAATTGGCAAATATGGTCATTGAAAAGCTTGGTTAGCTAAAGTAGCTCATTACTAAGTGATAAGAATGGAAACATCATTGGTTCAGAAGGGAAGGTAAGATCGGTTTGGGACAGCCAAGTGTGGTCAAGGTTTTTAGCTTGTACCTTTGTATCCCCAGTGCCTTGCACATAAACAGGTAAAAAATTGCTTATTGAATGGACTTGTATTAAAGAGAAGAATGAAACTCTTGACCTTTCATACTAGTAATAAAAATGAGAGGAGAGATGTAGAGTCAGAAAGCTGTCAAGACAACTTATATTAACTAGGTGGCCTTGATCTTAGTGTAAATTTATCAGCTGAGAGCGAGGTGGATGAGGGATGATGGCAGGGGTGGGGTGAGAACTTGAGTAGAGGGATGTTCTGGGACAAGTGGAAAACCAATGAGAAAATAGTGGCAAGGGCCCCACTAAAGGTGGGTGGCGTAAATTTCTGGTAGGCCATACTCACTGCTGCCAAGGCTTCCTCTAGTAGTTCTTTATCTTGGGTGCAGAAATGAAGCAAGTCGACAAGGAGAGTGAATGGGGATGGTTTCAACAGGTGAGACCAGAATGGAGACTGGCATCCATTACTTATGGTACCAATGTCAAAGGTCACTGAATCATAGAGATAGAGAGGAAAAGGATCTTGGAAGTCATCCATTCCAAACCCCTCATCTTACATGAGAGGACCAGAGAGAAATAACTTACTTGTGGTTACACACGGGAGGAGCAGAGCTAGAATTTGAATGCAAGGGACTTGGCTCCAAATACAAAGCTTTTTTTTTTCTCCACTCTACTCTGTGACTTCTCTAAGGGGAGAAGAACATCTCCCATTGTGGAAGAGATCACATTGGCCATGAAGCTGAACCCGGACCAAGTGATTGGAAGTCACAGTGTGGGGTGAGAGGAATGGAGAGTGATCAGAAAATAAGTGACTTTCCATGATTGGGGGGAAGTGTGGGGGGAAACAAAGGTGAATTGAATCAAGAATGGTGAAGAAGAATCATGATATAATGGGATTTGATGGGCCATCTCCGTGGATGACATGGCATGGCATGGTGGAAAGTGATTGGTTAGATTCAGGAGCTAGGCCTGATTTGGCTGTTGGCTAGTTGTGTATCCTCAGACAAATAATTTAACCCAAGGGGCAGCTAGGTGGCACAGTGGATGGAGCACCAGCTCCAACAGGAAGATCTGAGTTCAAATCAGGCCTCAGACACTTAATACTTCCTAGCTGTGTGACCCTGGGCAAGTAACTTAACCCGATTGCCTCAGCAAAAAGAAATACTTGAATTATGACACACCCTACTGACCTCAAAATTTTTATGAGGCTCAACAGAGAGAATGTGGGCAATGACCACAATAGTCTAAATGAAAACAACCCCCAAAGGCCTCTGATCTCTGATATATTGTAATATATCGTGATGACCAATCTTGGTCCCAGAAAACAGATAATGAGAAACATTATTCCTCTCAGTAGAGAGGCAGGAGAGTGTGGATGCTTGTTTTGGCTTACCTGTTTTTCCCATTTTGGAGAGTCATTAGTTGGTGCCACAGAGCACAGACTGCTGGGCCTGGCATCAGAAAGACCTGAGTTCAAATGCCACCTCAGACAATCAGTATTAGCTGTATGACTCTGGAAAGTCATTTAACCTCTATTTATCTCAGTTTTCTCAGCTATAAAGTAGGAATAATAATATCATCTACTTCCTAGTGTTGTTGTAAAGATGAAATGAGATAATATTTGTAAAGCACATAATAGTTGCTTAATTTCTTTCCTTCCTATGTTACAAGAGAGGGATTATGGGAAATGGCCATGATGGAAAAACCAAGTATATCAGTAAAGCTTTTTTTTAATGCTATACTATATTCTTGTTGCTGTTAATATTCCAGAGACTTAAAAAAAGCTCAATGTCCAAATTATCTACGAGAGTAGAAGTGGGTTGCAGTAGACTGTAGAGAACAGTGGTCATAATTTGAAGACGGTGATATAGATGGATGATGCAGACTTCCTGGAATCATTGAACCCTGGAATTTTAGAGGACGATAGGACCTTAAAGACTATCCAGCCCCAGTGACTATCTTTAGAGAAGGAAACTGAGTCCCAGAATGGGGTAATTTGCTCCAAATTGGAGAGAGGATGAAGGATCAATCAGTTAGAAAGCCTGTTACGGAGTTAGTGCCAGGACCAGGGAATAGAATTCTAATCTGAATATATTCATGCTTGTGAAGTCTAGCGAGCACACCCCTTTTACTGGTACACATTTCTTATGAAAGGTCTTTAGAGGCCATCTTGTTTGCTTTCCTTATTTTTTTTCAGAGAAAGCTGAGGTCCTTTGCCTCTTGGATCTCAAGAAAGCATCAGATGTCAGGGGATGCTTATACTGGTTTCAAATTTAGGCTCCCTCACTTGCAATCTCAAGATATACATTCTGCTTGGAATGATGGGTTCTAGGAGTTTGTAGGGAAGGAAAGCTGAGGAGAGCTAGGTAGGATTTCCTTCAATGAGCTTGCATTCTGGGGAAGGGGTGTGTGGAAATGATAAGGTGTGTTCCAGAGCCAGAATCCAATTGTGAAATTTTCAGTGTGAACATTTATAACTCTGAAATAGGAAAAAAAGCTACAAATCAGGGCTTGATTTGTTGCTTTGTAGTGTGCTTAGACTTAAAAAGTGATGGAGAAAATATTAATAGTGCAGATTATATAGAAAAGTGTCATTTATACAGTTGTGGGTTTTTTTGGAGAGCTGGTTGTTAAATTTATACCAACACACTTCAGGTACACATAGAGAAAAGTATGTTTCCTTTTTGGTTCAGACCCAGTATGTCTTCTGTATGGGAAACTCTACCAATTCATTCTACCAATGCCTATTAGCATGCAACCTGCAGCTTCTATTTTTTTTAATTAAAAAAATTTTTATTGGTTAATTAAAGCTTTTTATTTATAGAACATATGAGTGAAAACCTGCAGCTTCTACTCCTGTAGAGTTGTCAAGGCACACTGTGAAATTAGGTGACTTGTTTAGGGTCACACAGCCAGTATATACCACCCTGCCTTTCATAAATGTAGTACCAGGAAAATGAAAGAATAAAAAAGAACTTCCCAGGCATTCATATGAGAATCTCTGAAACTATTCTAGACATGGTTGTAAAATCTTGGAATATTTTCACTCTTGCTGAACACTCATCATAAATGATTCCTTTAACTGTAAAATGTAAAATCAAACCCATTATCAGTGATGGGAACAGGGAAGGTATTATTAGCTCCTATAGACTTGTTACTTGGGTGGCTGTGTGGTGAAGAGGGAACAGAACTTGAAATTGAGTTAGAGAAGCACAGAATCACAGACTCTCAGTGTTTTAAGGCATAACTTCTTAAAGTATGGATCTTGACCCTATATGGGGGTCCCATAACTGAATGTGAGGGTCATGAAATTATGATTTATTATCAGTAAATGTTTGATTTGTATACCTATTTTATATACCTGTATACCCGGGGTTACAATTTTTTTGAATGAAAAAGGGTTTTGAATGGGAAAAGTTTAAGAAGCCCTATTTTAAGGGACCTCAAAAGCCTTCAAATTTAGCCTAGTCCTGATCAAGAATCCCTTTATTTCACAACCTAACTTGGCCACTGATTTAATTATGTTACCTTGGGTAAATCACTTTATCTTTCTGATCCTCAGTTTCCTTATCTACAAAATCAGGATGATACTTGCCGTACCCATTGCATGGTGTGGGGGCTGGAAAAACCAAGTAAAGGGATGCATTTAAAGCTCTTTGTAGATTGTCCAAAACTCCCACTTATAAGGAATCCCTTATAGGAATAATCATTCCTATTTCTCCATCACCACCTGGCTCTTATAAATCAATTTGCTTGGGATTCCCTTCATTTCAAGGACTGCCATTGTTGATATTACTGATAGGTATGAGAAGTTGTTCTCATTGCTCATATGCTCATTATGAGTTCTCTAACAATTGTTTAGATCCCTTTATCATTCTAAAGTCTGAAAGACACATGTGTGATCTGATTATTTGATTCTTATAACAACCCTCATAGGATCATGAATTTAGGGCTACAACAGACCTTGGAGAACACTGAGTTCAATTTCTTTTACATGTAAGGAAACTTTAGCTCAGAAATGAAGTGATTTGTACAAGGTCACCCAGATTCTCAATGGCTGAGTCAGGGGATGAACCTGATTATCTTGACTCCAAATCCAATATAATTTCACTGCTCTACCTTGTAAGATGGATACCATTTCACAGATGAGTAAACTGATACTCAGAGAGCTCAGCTGTCTTTCTCAGAGTCACCTATTCAGTCAATGTTGGAGGCAGATTTCAAACTGAGATCTTTTTGCCCTAATCCAACACTCTAGCCATTACAACATGCTGCCTCCACAAGGAATGCAGAATTCAAGAAGTTTTGTAAACCACAATTTGTAAATGTTCTGGGGCCCTGATCTGTATCTTTTTCTGTTGGGTTACCTAGTTTCTTGTTCCCTTGCTAATCTCTGCCATTTCTGTCTTTCTGTTTTCTGGAAGTTCCATCCTGGAGCTTCTAGTGCTGAGTTTCAACATGATTCTGTGATTCTATAATAAGAACGTTTTCTTTAAAACCACAAAGATCTAAAATCATTCATGATTCTGATTTTCCATTTAAAGCCAACGGTGCCCGCTGTGAGGGCTTTGTAGGTTATTTGGAAAAAACCAACAACAATAACTGAAATGGGGACTATGATTCTGAATTTCCACGCAGGTCTGTTTGGTCATCCTTCTCTATCTTTGTAGGTTATCTAGAAACACTGTTCAGAGTGAAGGCCTTAAACCCTGTGGAAAATCAGCCCTCCATTAATGAGTTTAATATTCCCTGGGCATAGACTCCTTGTGGTCTGAAAAGGTTAGCCAAATAAAACCTTTGAGAGTCAGAAAGGGCCAAGGTCAAGGGCACAAGGGAGGGTGAGCTATGGCAAAGAGAACATACCTTTTTTTCTGAGATTGGTAAGAGAAAAATGGGAAGATGTTGAGATGATTCAATGAGCAGAAACTGAAGATATACTTCTCCTGTACCTGGCACTGTGCTAAATGAAAGAGTCCCTGTTCTTCTCTCCCCTGGGGATAGAAAATGTGCATTGAGAAGTAAATACAAAGCATTCCCAATTTCGAACGAGTAATTTCAAGACCAAAAAAGAACACTAAGCTTGGGGGAATCAGGAAAGATTTCATGTGGGTGGGTAGTGTTTGAGCTGTGCTTTGAAACAAGATAGATACTCTGAGAGGTGGAAGTTAGGAATCTATTCCAGGGTGGGTCACCCGTGCACAGTGGGAGGTGGAATTGGGTGTGGAGCAAGAGCGTGCAAATTGAATTGTAACAAATGTGTGTGCAGGAAAGTAATATGAAATATGACAGGAAAAGTAGGTAGAGGCCAGGTTGTGGAGGGTTTTTAAATGCCAGACTGAGGATTTTGTACTTTATCTTAGTGGCAACCAAAGCTATGAAAGTTTGGGTTTTTTAGGGTTGTTTTTTTTGGGGGGGAGTGTCATCAGTCAGATCTGAGTTCTAGGAATATCACTTAGTTAGCTGGATGCTGGATGAATTAGAGAGGGAAGAAAATAGGAACTGGGAACCTTTTAGGAGCTACTGTAATAGTCTGAGTGAGAGGTTATGAGGGTCTGTTGGCAAAGAGAAGGGAACAGATTTGAGGGATGTTGTGGAGGTAGAAAGAATAAGACTTGGGGAGTAATTTGATTAGAGAGGATGAAAAAGAGAGGAGTCAAAGTGGACTCCAAGATGCTGAAAAGGATGGTGATCACCTCACCTGTCAGAAATAGGTAAGCCAGGAGGATGGATTGATTTTGGAGAAGGTTGAATGCATTCTGTTTGGACTGTGTTGAATTTGGGATACATCAGAAACATCCAGCCAGAGATACCAAGCAAGAAGCTGGAGATGCAAGACTGATCTTGTGAGGCAGGAGTGGAGTTTTTCAAAGCAGTCTGTGCTGAATGGCCTTGATCTTGGTGAAGGAGGAGGTGAAAGGTCTGCCTGGCTTAATGAGAATGCCTGACTGCACCAAAAACTATTGTTTGGGACACTTAACAAAGGAAAACTAATCAGCACTGATGAGAATGGTCTTCTTTTACAGCCCTCAATTTCGTTTAGTTTTTCATTTTTTGTTTCTTGTTTTCCAGGTCAGGAGACTTCCCTAATAGTAGGATACCATTAATTCAGTCTGTCTGTCTTTCTACATATCTCTGTGTCTACCTATCTACCTAATTTTTATAGAGAGTGAGAAAAAGGGTCTGCTGTGGCCTATTCTGTAGTTTAGGGATCTTGCTGACTGAGGGTAGAAATAATCAAACAGTGGGCAGGTGTCATTGGCCTTTGTTGAATCCCAGAGTAAGAATGGATACTAAGTCACACAAAAACAATTTTGCTTTTAAAAAATTTAAAAGTTTTCACACAGACAAATCCAATATGGTAAAAATTAGAAGGGAAACAGATAACTGAGAAAAAAATCTTTGCAGCAAGTTTTTCTGATAAAGGATCTGCCCCAAATGATCCACATTTTTAAGAATTAAGAGCCATTCCCCAATACATAAATGGCCAATGGTTTTATGAGTAGGCAGTTTTCTTCTTTCTTTTTTCCTTCCTTCCTTTCTCACTCTTTCTTTCTCTTCCTTCCTTCCTTCCTTCCTTCCTTCCTTCCTTCCTTCCTTCCTTTCCCTCCCTCCTTCCCACCCTCCCTTCCTTCCTTTCTCTCTCTTTATTTCTTTTTTAATTTTTTTATTAAAGCTTTTTTATTTTCAAAACATATACATGAATAATTTTTTAACATTGACTTTTGCAAAACCTTGTGTTCCAAATTTTGTCCCCTTCCTCCATCCCCTCCCCTAGAAGGCAAGTAATCCAATGTATGTTAAACATGTGTAATTCTTCTATATGTATTTCCACAATTATTATAATGCATAAGAAAAATCAGATCAAAAAGGGAAACAAATGAGAAAGAAAACAAAATGTAAGCAAACAACAACAAAAAGAGTGAGAATACTATGTTGTGATCCACATTCAATTCCCACAGTCCTCTCTCTGGGTGGCTGCCATCATCACAAGATCATTGAATCTGGCCTCAATCATCTCATTGTTGAAAAGAGCCACATCCATCAAAATTGATCATTGCATAATCTTGTTATTGCCGTGTACAGTCATCTCCTGGTTCTGTTCATTTCACTTAGCATCGGTTCAGTTAAGTCTCTTTGGGTCTCTCTGTAATCATCCTGCTGATTGTTTCTTATAGAGCAGTGATATTCCATTGCATCCATATGCCATAATTTATTTAGCCATTTTCCAATTGATGGACATCCACTCAGTTTCTAGTTTCTAGCCACTACAAAAAAGGCTGCCACAAACATTTTTGCACATGTGGGTCCCATTCCTTCCTTTATGATCTCTTTGGAATATAGGCCCAAGAGAGACACTGTTGGATCAAAGGGTATGTAGTTTGATAACTCTTTGGGCATAGTTACAATTTGCTCTCCATAATGGTTGGATCAGTTCACAACTCCACCAACAATGTTGGCAGTTTTCAAAAGGAGAAATCCAAGTTATTCACAAACATATAAAATTGCTCTAAATTATTAATAATGAGAGAAATACAAATTAAAACAATGTTGAGTCTACCTCATACTTATCACTTCCAAAAATGGCCAAAAAAAAGGAAAATGATGAATGTTGGAGGGGCTGTGAAAAACAGGTACAATAATTGGTGGAGTTATGAACTGATTTAACTATTCTAGAAAACAATTTGGAATTATGCCCATAAAACTATTACAATGTGTGTACTCTCTGACTCAGTGAGATTACTGCTTAGGCCTAAGCCATAGAAAGGTCCCATATGTACAAAACTATTTATAGCAGCTCTTTCTGTGGTAGCCCCAAATTGGAAATAAGAGAACTGTTTTATGGCAGAACAGCTGAATAAATTGTAGCATATGAATGTAATGTAATGAAGTATTATTGTACCAGAAGAAATGATAAAACGGCCAGTCTCAGAGGAAACTGGGTAGACTTTCTATGAAATGATACATAAGGAGATGAGCAGAACCAAGAGATACAAAGTTAACATTAGAGAAAAACAATTTTGAAAGATGTTAGAACTTTAATCCATGTAATGATAAACTCTGAATCCTAAAGAATGAAGATAAAACATACCACTCACCCTCTCCCCCCAAAGGTGATCAACTTACAAGACCAGGCAGAAAGACAAAAATTCATTTCAAACATGGCTAATATAGAAATTTGTTTTGCCAGATTATGCAGACATATATATATATATATATATATGCATAAAATATTTTACTCAGTCTCTATCATTTGAAATGTTGTTCAGGACATTAAAATAATAGTGCCTTTGGGAACAAGTGAAAAAATGTATTACCAGGGGCAAAAGTTGAGCCATAATTTGCTGATAGGATAATATATTATAGAAATAATCATTGGTTCTTTATGTAAAGTTTCTTTTTATCAATAGTGTTTTATTTTTCCAAATACATGTAAAAATAGTTTTAGACATTCATCCTTGTAAGACTTTGTATTCCAAATATTTTCTCCCTCCTCCCGTCTCAAGACAGCAAGCAATCTGATGTAACTTAAACATATCATGCAGCTATATCTCAAAGGCTTTATTTTTCAGGGTTTCACTTTTTGTTAGTGGTTTTTCTTTTGGTTTTGCTCACTGGGAATTGGGGATAGTGGGAGGGACAGATGAAATTTTTTTAAAAGAAAATAGATATTAAAATACACTGATAGATGCAGAAGCATGATTCTGACTGCAGAGATCAGAGGCCTGACCTGTAGCTTCCAAATCACAGAGGACTGATTTGCCTTAAGGCAAGGGGAATTCAATCTATGACCTCTGACCTGCATCTCTAACCACTTTTTGACCCCTGCCCTGGCACAAGAATCAGGCTTATGATTATGATAAACAAATGACTCATGGGAAAAGTCAAATTTGGAAGTCTTGGAAGCATTCTTTTCTACTTTGAGCCTCATATTCTCTTGCCCACTTTTGATATACTTGTACCACCTAGACCTGCTGCAAAGATGATGCAAGGAAAGCACTTTATAAACACTAAAGCACTATTAAGAAATGAATTATTATTATTGTTGTTTCCACTGTCCCTAATAATTTCCCGAGTGGCATAATGAGTGAGACCTGAAATATCTGAGTATACTCAGATCATTTATATTGAGTGCTGGACATAGAGTCAAGAAGACTGGGATTTCATTTCTACTTTAGCATTTACTAGCCATGTGACCATGTGCAAGGCCCTTGACTTCCTTCAGCCTTACTTTTCTCTTCTGTAAAATAGGGATAAAAATATCTGTCATTCTCACCTTACTGGGCTATTGTCAGACTTGTGTGAGATAATGTATGTAAAGTGCCTTATGTACTTTTAAAAATATTATGTAATAACAATAATAAAATAAGAGATAACATTTATATAGTGCCTTAAAGTTTGCAAAACATTTAACAAATATAATCTTATTTATAATTGTCATTTTACATTTCAATTTTTCCAGTTACATGTAAAACAATTTTTTACATTTGTTTTTAAAACTCTGATTCCAAATTCTCTTCCTTCCTTGAGAAGGCACATGTGAAATTATGCAAAATATATAATTATCTTATTTAATTCTCACAAGTACCCTAGAAGGTAAAGGCTATTATTGTCATTATTTTTTTACAGTTGAGAAAACTGAGGCAGACAGAGGTTAGGTGACTTGCCCAGGCTCACATAGCTAAGTGTCTGAAGCTGAATTGGAACTCAGTCTTGACTTCAGATCTATCCACTATGTTCCCTTGTTGTTCAGTCATTTCATTCATGTCCAACTCTTCTTAACCTTCTTGAATGAGATACTGGAGAGGTTTGCTGTTTCCTTCTCCAGTTCATTTTATGGATGAGGAAACTGAGGCAGCCAGAGTGAAGTGATTTGCCCAGAGTCGTTCAGTTAGGAAGTTTCTAAAGTCAGATTTGAACTGACTTCAGGTCCAACTCTCTATCCACTAAGTCACTACTTATCACCTAAATGTAACTTATCCTCCCTTTCTTTCAGTAAAAATGAGGGAGAATGTTATATATACCATCAAACATGTTCACTACATCTTTCGTTTTTTAAATTTTTTATAACAAAGGGTTCATTTGGGTAGAGGGAAGTATATCTGTAAGAATTGTGAGTGAAAACAAAACAATACAACTTATTTTAAAAACAAATGTCAGATGGCTATCATGGCACTTACCTTTTAGCCCTGCTACTGAGAAACCTGAGGTTTGCGGATTTGCTTGAACTCAGGAGTCATGAGCTATGATTGAGTAGGTGAATGTCCATTGAACTTCCAGCCTGAGGAGGAGGCCAGGGAAAACTGATGTTCAAAAAAAAGTCAGATACTATTATTATTCTTTAGGACTATGTCATTTGCAAACTTATGACATAGTTCAGTACATAAATTGATCAACATAGATCATTGTAATATACAAGAAATAAAATTAATTTTAAAAGGGACAACTTCTCTCAGAGCACCAAAAATTATCAATTCTTGCCAAATTTACTTGGCTCACTTATTTGATAGCCTTTGACTTATCAATTTGATCTCCTCAGAAATCTAGAAGACAGAACATGTGCTTTCTAGATTGTCACCAGATTGGAAAACTTTATGCTGGAAGCTTATTAGGCCAAATGAACACTGAAGCTGAAAGAATGTGGAATCTGAAAGACTGCTTTGACATTATAACTGGACCTGAGTTCAAATCTCAGTTCTGTCACGTACTACATGGCCTTGTACAAGAGTCATTTTCTCTTTCTGGGCCTTGCTTTCCTCTGTAAAATGACAGGGATTGGACCAGATGGTCTCTAAGGTCCCTTTTGGTTCTAGAGCTAGGATGCTATGATCTAACCATCTATGGGATATTGTGATATGTCCTTAGCCAAAGGGAGCTACTAAAGAGAACATTTTGAAAAGCTGTCTTTGTACTAATCCTGTAATTTTTTTGGACAGAATCTGTCCTCAGTCTATAGCGATAACCAAGGTAACTGTCAACATTAAAGAAGAAAAGAAAAAGAAAGAAAAAATGTTCCTGATTGTTTCTCTAATTGCACCTTTTATGGCATTAAACAACTCAACAACTAGAAACTGAAAAAAAAGTTGAAGGCAGTGTTGTTTTGCAGCTGTTACTTTGAAGTGTTTTACTTTTCAACTTTAAAAAGCACACATTTTAAATAGTTCCAATCTAGAGATCATGCCCAGGCAAACCACTTAGCAAATCATTACTGGAAAACTGGGCGCTTGTACCATCTAGTGGTGTATCTCCATATAACTACCCAGAAATGTATAATCTATTTAGTTTACAAGTGGATGAAAAATGTTGATTGACTAGACCATGCTTTGCAGTTATAGATGGACAACTCATTGAGCTGGTTCATTAATGTCTGTATCTTAGTTAGATGCTGCACATGGATAGTGATGTAGGCCCAGAATTGAACAGGAAGAGTAGAATAGGATGGATTGCCTTTGGGAAAAGTTGCAATTTTTTCTTTTTTTTTTTGTTTTGTTTTTTTATAATAGCTTTTTATTTTTCAAAATACATGCAAAACTAGTTTTCATCCTTGTAAAACTTCGCATTCCAAATTTTTCTCCCTCCTTTCCCACCTCCCCTCTTTCCTAGGCACAATTAATCTAATATAGATTAAACATGTGCAATTCTTGTATGCATGTTTCCATAATTATCATGCTGCACAAGAAAAATCAGATCAAAAGGGGAAAAATGAGAAAGAAAAACAAACAAGCAAACAACAGTAACAACGAAAAAGGTGAAAATACTATGTTGTGATCCACATTCAGTCCCCTCTCTGGATGTGGATGGCTCTTTCCATCACAAATCTATTGGAATTGGCTGGAATCAGCACATTGCCGAAAAGAGCCACGTCCATCAGAGTTGAACATCACATAATCTTGTTGTTGCTATGTACAACGTTCCCTTGGTTCTACTCACTTCACTCAGCATCAGTTCATGTAAATCACTCCAGGCCTGTCTGAAATCATTCTGCTGATTGTTTCTTATAGAACAATAATATTCCATAACGTTCATACACCATCAAAGTTGCAATTTCTTCAGTGACTACAAGCTTCTCCTTCAAACAAAAGCTGGTCTTTGAGTCTAATCTAGCAATGGAAGATTATGGTTCTGGAGTCGATAATTACAGTCCCAGCCATGCCCCTGACAGGGAAGTGCTCTCTCCTCCCCACCGCTCCTTGCTCTCAACCATTAACCATGTCCTTGAAGGAAAATGACCGGTAGCAGACAACACATTCATCCCAGAGAATAGAGAATTATACCAAAGGCCAAAAGGCACAAATGTAGCAGAGAGGGCTACAGAAAGGTAACCACCTGTAGGAAGAAGCTGTTTCAAGCCATATGACCCTTTGAACTAGAAAAGAATGCTAACTAGGGACTGAAGAAAGGACTTCCAAGAACTAAGACTTGTGAGTGTACCTTTTAGCCACACATGTTCCCTACACAGTGCCTCAGCCCCACAGTTGTTGTCCTTGTGCTGTTTAGTTGTTTCAGCTGTGACCCTATTTGGGGTTTTCTTGCCAAAGATCCTGTAGTGGCTTCACATTTCCTTCTCCAACTCATTTTACAGATGAGGAAACTGAGGCAGAGTGAAATGACTCTCACCAGAGTCACATAGTAGGGGTCTGAGATTGGATTTGAACTCAGTCTTCCTGAGTTCCAATCCCAATGCTCTATCTACTTCAGTTGCACCTCGATGCCCAAACTACCTTAGTAAGCCAAGTTTAAGCCCCTTCTTCCTCTGGATCCTGTACTTGTGGGTGAATGTACACTTGCATTTTCTGGGGAAAAGATTTGCATCTTTGCCAAGAAAACCCAAAATTGTGTCACAAAGAGTCGGACGTGACTGAAAAACAAGTGAACAACAGCAACATATTTCAGTCATGAGAAACAACATAAATAAAGGCTCTGAGACTGGAGATGGAGAAACAGTAAACAGGCCCTTTAGGCTAGGGCACAGCATCCTGTAGGGAACAATGTGAAATAAATCTCTAAGATGTAAATTGGGAGGCCAGAGGGAAGCATCAAAGCCCACAACTTTCCAGTGAGTGAAGAAGGGCCAACATTATCATCCCCTTTTCACAGATGAGGAAACTAAGGCTGGGAGAATGTGGCGGTGATTCACAAAACTTGGATTGCCCACATATGTTGCTGCCAAGCAAGGAAATCACATCCTGGTCCCAAACAACCTTTTCTTTATTTCTTTTTTGTTTGTTTGTTTTCAAGCTTTTTATTTTAAACTTTGTTAAAAATGCTCCCAGATTCTTTAATGAGTTTTACCGAGAGAAAGCTCACGGATGTTCTCTCATGCCGCAGCTCAATATTTCTACCTCAGACAGGAATCGATACTAACATTTCAATACCTCAGCAAGAGGCAATTTTGTCTGTGTGGGCTCCCTCTCCACCAAGGAGGCTCATGCTTCCTCTTTACCTCAGCTGGTCTTTCATGCATTGCTGAGCCTCCAAAAAGCCTCCTCCATGCCATGAGGATGTATCCCAAGGAGATGTCTTTGTACTTCTTAGCACAGGTGTATAACATATAATAGGTGCTTAATCAATGCTTATAATAATAGTTCACATGTGTGTACCACTAGACAACGTGCCAAGTGCTTTCCCTGTGACAACCCCAGAGAGGCAGGCATAGAAGTATATTGGTCTCCAGATGAAAAAACTGAACCTCAGAAAGATGAAGTGATTTGCCTGTAATTACAGTTTTTAGGTTCAGCATTTTTTCTTCTAATATACTCTCTCTGGTCCTCTAGGCGAGTCTGCACGTGAGCAGGGACCTCTTCTATTTATTTATTTATTGGATATTTGGATATTGGATATTTTTTCTCCTCTATTACATGTAAAACAATTTTTAACTTTTTTTTTTTATAACTTTGAGTTCCAGTGCCAAAGGGCTATCAAACTGCACATACCCTTTGATCCATCAGTGTCTCTACTAGGTCTGTATCCCAAAGAGATCATAAAGGAGGGAAAGGGACCCACATGTACAAGAATGTTTATAGCAGTCCTTTTTGTGGTAGCAAGAACTGGAAACTGAGTGGATGCCAATCAATTGGAGAATGGCTGAATAAGTTATGTAAGTGTGTGAATGTTATGGAATATTATTGTTCTATAAGAAATGATGAGCAGGCTGATTTCAGAAAAGTCTTCAAAGATTTACATGAACTGATGCTAAGGGAAGTGAATAGAACCAAGAGAACATTGTACACAGCAACAAAATTATGTAACAATCAACTGTGATAGACTTGGCTCTTTCCAACAATGAGATGATTCAGGCCAACTTCAATAGACTTGTGATAGAGAGAGCCATCTGCATCCAGAGAGAGGACTATTGGGGGTTGAATGTGTATCAAAGCATAGTATTTTCTTTTCTTCTTTTTTTAATTAAAGCTTTTTATTTGCAAAACATATGTATAGGCAATTTTTCAACATTGGCCCTTGCAAAGCTTTCTGTTACAAATTTTTCCCCCCTAGTCCCCACCCTTCCCCTAGATGGCAGGAAGTCCATTACATGCTAATTATATTAAAATACTTGACAAATCGAATATGTATATACATATTTTTACAGTTATCTTGCTGTGCAAGAAAAATCAGATCTACAAGAAAAAAATCTGAGAAGGGAAACATAATGCAAGCAAACATCAATAGAGAGCATGAAAATGTTATGTTGTGGTCCACATTCATATCCCTCTCTCTGGGTGTATATGGCTTTCTTCATCACTGAACAATTGGAACTGGTTTGAAACATTTCATTGTTGAAGAGAGCCACCTCCATCAGGACTGATCATGATATAGTCTTGTTGCCGTGTACAATGATCTCCTGGTTCTGTTCATTTCACTCAGCATCAGTTCATGCGAGTCTCTCCAGGCCTCTCTGAAATCATCCTGCTGGTCGACTAAGCATAGTATTTTCATCTTTTTTGTTGTTGTTTGCTTTTTTCCTTTCTCATTTATTTCCCTTTTTGATCTGATTTTACTTGTGCTGCATAATTGTGGAAATATGTCTAGAAGAATTATCCATGTTTAACATATATTGGATTACTTGCTGTCTAGGAAAGGGGTGGGAGGAAGGAAGAGAAAAATTTTGAAGCACAAACTTTTGCAAGGGTGAAGGTTGAAAATTATCTATGCATATGTTTTGAAAATAAAAAGCTTTAATTAAAAAAAAAAACTTTGGGTTCCAGATTCTCTCCCTTGCCCCCCTATTGAGAAGGCACATATGAAATTATGCAAAGTATTTCCATAAAAGTCATGTTGCCTCTCTGTTGTTGAGAAGATTTTCATTATGCTAAGCCTGAAATCTGCCTCTTACCAAGTTCTGCCTAGTGTTTCTAGCTCTATTTTTTGGGTGGTACAGTGGCTAGTGTACTGGACTTGGAGTCAAAGAGGTGTGAATTGTTCAGATCCTGCCTTGGACACTTCCTTAGCTGAGTGAGCCCAGGCAAGTCACCGAACTTTGATTAGCCTCAGTTTTCCCAAATGTCAAATGGGAATAGTAATAGTGTCCATCTCCCAGATGATTGGGAAATAAATGTCAAATGAAATAATATATGCAGAGTGCTTTGCAGATCTTGAAGTGCTTCTGTCTGCATTATGCAATATTATTGCTAAGTGTAATTCCTCTTTGACATACTTAAAGATAGCTGTCATATCTCCCCTAAATCTTCTCTTCTTCAGGCTAAACATTCTCAGTTTCTTCAGCAGATCCACATATGGCATGAATATGCACCCTTTAATCACCCTGGTTGCTCTCCTCTAGATTTATCCTATATGATGACTTTCTTAAAACATGATGCCCAGAAAGGAACAGTGTAGAAAACATTGGAACTGTCACCTCCTTGGTTCTGAACTGATGCCTCTCTCAATTGGGCCTATGGGTACATTATGGGGCTGAGCTCTCCCATTATTGACTTGTAATGAGTGTTCAGTTCACTAAGACTCCCAGGTCTTTCTTTTTTTCAATGAATGTACTCTCCAGTTGCACCTTCCACATCATTGCTGATGGCGGAAAGGGATTCTTTTGGACCTCGAGGGTAAGACCTTACTTTTTAATCCCTATTAAATTGCATTTTATTATCTTCACTCCAACATTGCAGCCTACTGAGATCCTTTTGGATCCTATCTTCCAGAATGAAGTAAATTGCTCATTATTATTCTAGTCACCCCAGTAGAGTACTAATCCTTCTGTAACAATCCCATGAACTGATATAGTAGTTTTCTTACAAAAAGCTCAGAACTATTACAGTCTGATGACAAGCATACACCATGTGCCAGACATTGCTCTCCATGTTGAGGAGAATTTAGAGCTTCTGAACTTCAACCTTTGAGACAGAAGAAGGAGGGGAGATCATTGGTGGAATGATCCCAGATTGTAGCTTTCTGGAGAGAAAAAGAAGAATTTACGGGCAGCACCTTACCTTTTTACCTATCCCAAATTCAAAGTTTCTAGGACCCAGCTTTCCAGAGAGGGAAGGGTTCCTGGGAAGTACCAGTCTCTTGGAGAGAAAAGAGGATCACACAGGTGGTTCCTCAAAAATGAATATATACCCCCCAAATAAATAAATAATTAAAAAAGAATATATACCAGCAAGGTACTAACATGGGGAGCAAGGAACCTGGATTTCTCTTTTTCACCTTTATTATGAACTATTTGACCAGCTCAGTTTAATGAAAATTAGAGGGTAGCAATCTCTAACAGTCCTAAGTTTCTTTTCTGGGAAGTCTAAGACTTCAGGGTAATACCATAAGACTCAAAGTACTATATAAATGCTAGTGTGAAAGTGAAATTCACTGCTGGGAAGGGGGGAGGTAGAAAGTTGTCCTATAGCCCCAAGTCATTTCTTTTCCTAGGTGAATCCAAACTACAGAGTGCTGCTATAGTCTGGAGGGTTGTAGTGCCCTGGAGGAAATCAGAACTAATCATAGAGAAAGAAAGGGATTGTTTGTTTCTGAGCTACTGAAAGCTTTTGTGTTTTTTATTTTGCTTAGTTTTGTTTTTTAGAGTGGGAGAAGGCTGTCACATACAAGGTATACATGGTAACCTTGATTGCTTGTATGGTATCTATAGACTTTTTTTATTATTAATACTTTTTATTTGCAAAACATATGTATGGGTAATTCCTAAACATTAACCCTTACAAAGCTTTCCGTTACAAATTTTTCCCCCTACTCCCCACCCCTCCCCTAGATAGCAGGATATCCACTACATGATAATTATGTTAGAATACTTAAGTCGAATATATGTATAGTTATTGCCACACATCATTTTTTTGTTCAGGAGAAATCGTATCTATAAGAGAGAATAATCCGATAAAGGAAATACAATGCAAGCAAACATCAGTAGAGAACATGAAAATGTTATGTTGTGGTCCACATTTCACATCCCTCACTCTGAGTGTATATGGCCTTCTTCACTGCACAATTGTAATAGGTTTGAAGCATTTCATTGTTGAAGAGAGTCATGTCCATTAGAACTGATCCTCATATAGTACTGTTGTTGCCGTGTACAACGATCTCCTGGTTCTACTCATCTCACTCAGCATCAGTTCATGCAAGTCTCTCCAGGCCTCTCTGAAATCGTCCTGTTGGTCGTTTCTTACAGAGCAATAATATTCCACAACATTCATATACCATAATTTATTAAGCCACTCTCCAATTGATGGGTGTCTACTCAGTTTCCAGTTTCTAGCCACCACAAAAAGAGCTGCCACAAACATTCTTGCACATGTGGGGCCCTTTCCTTCTTTTAGGATTTCTTTGGGATATAAGCCCAATAGAAACACTGCTGGGTCAAAGGGTATGCACAGTTTGATAACTTTTTGAGCATAGCTCCAAATTGCTCTCCAGAATGGTTGGATCCATTCACAGCACCACCAACAATGCATCAGTGTCCCAGTCTTCCCACATCCCTCCAACATTCATCGTTATCTTTTCCTGTCATTTTAGCCAATCTGACAGGTGTGTAGTGGTACCTCAGAGTTGTCTTAATTTGCATTTCTCTGATCAATAGTGATTTGGAGCACCTTTTCATATGACTGGAAATGGTTTTCATTTCATCATCTGAAAATTGTCTGTTCATATCCTTTGACCATTTATCAATTGGAGAATGGCTTGAATTTTTATAGATGTGAGACAATTCTCTATATATCTTAGAGATGAGACCTTTATCAGAACCCCTAAATGTAAAGATGATTTCCCAATTTGATGCTTCCCTCCTAATCTTGTCTGCATTAGTTTTGTTAGTACAGAAACTTTTTAACTTAATATAATCAAAATTATCTATCTGGTGTTCAATTAAGAGTTCCAGATCTTCCCTGGACATAAATTTATTCCATCTCCACAGGTCTGAGAGGTAAACTATCCCATGTTCCTCTAATTTGGTTATAACATCACTCTTTATATCTAGATCATGAACCCATTTAGATCTTATCTTGGTGTTCGGTGTTAGGTGTGGGTCCAGCCTTAGTTTCTTCCACACTAGTTTCCAATTATCCCAGCAGTTTTTGCTGAATAGTGAGTACTTATCCCAAAAGCTGGGGTCTTTGGGTTTATCAAACACTAAATTGCTAACATTATTACCTAGCTTGTCCTGATATCCTATTCTATGCCACTGATCGACTGCTCTATTTCTCAGCCAGTACCAAATGGTTTTGATGACTGCTGCTTTATAATATAGTTTTATATCTGGTACAGCAAGGCCACCTTCATCTGCCTTTTTTTCATTAATTCCCTTGAAATCCTTGACCTTTTGTTCTTCCGAATGAACTTTGCTACTATTTTTTCTAGATCTGTAAAATAATTTCTTGGGAGTTTGATTGGTATGGCACTAAATAAGTAAATTAGTTTGGGTAGTATTGTCATTTTTATTATATTCTCTCGGCCTACCCATGAGCACTTAATGTTTTTCCAATTGACTAGGTCTGATTTTATTTGTGTGGAAAGTGTTTTGTAGTTTAGTTCATATAGTTTCTGACATTTTCTTGGCAGATAGATTCCCAAATATTTTATGCTACCATCCGTTATTCTGAATGGAATTTCTTTTTCTATCTCTTGCTGCTGAACTTTGTTGGTAATATATAAAAATGCTGATGATTTATGTGAATTTATTTTGAATCCTGCAACTTTACTAAAGTTGTGAATTGTTTCTAGTAGTTTTTTAGTTGAGTCTCTAGGGTTCTCTAAGTATACCATCATGTCATCTGCAAAGAGTGATAATTTGGTTTCTTCATTGCCTACTCTAATTCCTTTTATCTCTTTTTCTTCTCTTATTGCCAAACCTAACATTTCTAATACAATATTAAATAGTAATGGTGACAGTGGACAGCCTTGTTTCACTCCTGATCTTATTGGGAATGGTTCTAGTTTGTCTCCATTACATATGATACTTGCTGATGGTTTTAAGTAGATGCTACTAATCATTTTAAGGAAAAGCCCATTTATTCCTATACTCTCTAGTGTTTTTAATAGGAATGGGTGTTGGATTTTATCGAATGCTTTTTCTGCATCTATGGAGATAATCATATGGTTTTTGTTAGTTTGGTTATTGATATAATTGATTATGCTGATAGTTTTCCTGATATTGAACCAGCCCTGCATTCCTGGTATAAATCCTACTTGGTCAAGATGTATTATCCTGGAGATAACTTTCTGTAATCTCATTGCTAAAATCTTATTTAAAATTTTTGCATCAATATTCATTAGGGAAATGGGTCTATAGTTTTCTTTCTCTGTTTTCACCCTACCTGGTTTAGCTATCAGCACCATATCTGTATCATAGAAGGAATTTGGTAGTATACCTTCTGTCCCTATTTTTTCAAATAGTTTGTATAGTATTGGAATTAATTGTTCTTTAAATGTTTGGCAGAATTCACATGTAAAACCATCTGGCCCTGGAGATTTTTTCTTAGGGAGTTGATTAATAGCTTGTTCTATTTCTTTTTCTAAAATGGAGCTATTTAAATAATTTATTTCCTCTTCTGTTAACCTGGGCAATCTATATTTTTGTAGATATTCCTCCATTTCATTTAGATTATCAAATTTATTGGCATAAAGTTGGGCAAAGTAACTCCTAATTATTACTCTAATTTCCTCTTCATTGGAGGAAAGTTCTCCCTTATCATTTTTGAGACTAACAATTTGATTTTCCTCTTTCCTTTTTCTGATCAAATTAACTAAAGGCTTATCTATCTTGTTGGTTTTTTCATAAAACCAACTCTTAGTCTTATTTATCAATTCAATAGTTTTCTTATTTTCAATTTTATTAATCTCACTTTTTATTTTCAGAATTTCCAATTTGGTATTTGAGGGTTTTTAATTTGCTCTTTTTCTAGTTTTTTTAATTGTAACCCTAATTCATTGATCTTCTCTTTCTCTATTTTATGCAAATAAGCATCTAGAGATATAAAGTTACCCCTTATAACTGCTTTGTCCGTATCCCACAAATTTTGGTATGTTGTCTCCTTATTGTCATTCTCCTGGATGAAATTATTGATTGTGTCTATAATTTGCTTTTTCACCCATTCATTCTTCAGGATTAGATTATTTAATTTCCTATTAACTTTTGGTCTATTTTCTCCTGGCCTTATATTACATGTGAGTTTTATTGCATCATGATCTGAAAAGGATACATTTACTATTTCTGCTTTTCTACATTTGATTTTGAGGTTTTTATGCCCTAACACATGATCAATTTTTGTATAAGTTCCATGAACCCCTGAGAAAAAAGTATACTCCCTTCTATCACCAATTTCCTCCAGAGATCGGTCATGCCTAACTTATCTAACATTTTGTTTATCTCCCTAACTTCTTTCTTATTTATTTTGTGGTTTGATTTATCTAATTCTGAGAGAGCAAGGTTGAGATCCCCCACTAGTATAGTATTACTGTCTATTTCTCCTTTCATCTCTGTTAGTTTCTCCTCTAGGAATTTGGATGCTATACCACTTGGTGCATATATGTTTAGTATTGATACAACTTCATTGTCTATGGTACCCTTTAGTAAAATATAGTTTCCTTCCTTATCTCTTTTGATTAGATCTATCTTGGCTTTTACTTGATCTGAGATAAGGATTGCTACCCCTGCTTTTTTTTGTTCACTTGAAGCATAAAAGATTCTGCTCCAGCCCTTTACCTTCATTCTGTATGTATCTCTATGTTTTAAATGTGTTTCTTGTAAACAACATATTGTAGGATTCTGGCTTTTAATCCAGTCCCCTATCCGTTTCCTTTTATGGGAGAGTTCATCCCATTCACATTCGCAGTTAAAATGACTGTATCTATATTTCCTGCCATCTTATTTACCCAAAGTTATATTTTTCTCTTCCCTTTCCCCTTACTCCCTTCCCCCCTCCCCAGTATTTTATTTTTCATGACCACCTCTCTCTAACAGTCCTCCCCTCTTTAAACCCTCCCTCTTTTATACACCTTTCCCCTAATCCTTCTATTAATTTATCCCTTTCTTTTCCTCCTTTCCCTCCTACTTCCCTATACAGAGGGCCAAGTTTTTCCCTGAAATCAAATGTGTCTGATATGCTCTTTTAGAGCCCAATCCAATGAGAGTAAGATTTACACAATACTCATCACCCTCCCTTCTTTCCCTCAATTATATTAGATTTTCTCTCTCTTCATGAGACTTTGCCTTATTTTACCTCCTTTTTTTTTACTTTATTTTACCTCCTTTCTCCTCCCCCCCCTTTTTTACAGTATGATATACCTTCCACCTCTAATTTCTTTTCGATTATTATCAAAGTAAAATCAAATTATAGCCCCATTTTTTAAGGATACCCCTAGTAGAGATATAGTTCTCGAGAGTTCTTTCCTTTTTACCTTTTTACGCTTCTCTAGAGTTCTGTGTTTAGAGGTCAGATTTTTTGTTCAGATCTGGTCTTTTCATTAGAAATAGGTGAAATTCTCCTGTATCATTAAATGACCATCTTCTTCCCTGGAAGATGGTGCTCATTCTAGCTGGATACCTTATTCTTCACTGTAATCCAAGTTCTTTTGCCTTTTGGAATATCTGATTCCAGGCCCTTCTATCCTTCAATGTGGAAGCTGACAGATCCTGTGTAATTCTAATGACAGTTCCTCGGTATTTGAACTGTTTTTTTCTAGCAGCTTGTAATATCTTTTCCTTGGTGCGATAGTCCTGAAATTTGGCCACGATATTCCTTGGGGTTTTAATTTTGGGGTCTCTTTCAGGAAGTGATCGGTGGATTCTTTCAATACCAACTTTGCCTTCTGATTCTAAAATATCAGGGCAATTCTCTTTCATGATTTCCTGGAAGATAGCATCAAGGTTCTTTTTTTCATCGTGACTTTCAGGGAGTCCAATGATCCTTAGATTGTCTCTCCTGGATCTGTTTTCCAAGTCAGTTGTTTTTCCTAGGAGATATTTCATATTTTCTTCTATTTTTTCATTTTTTTGTTTTTGTTTGACTGATTCTTGAAGTGTTATTGAGTCGTTCATTTCAATTTGTTCAATTTTAATTTTTAAGGTATTATTTCCTTCAGTTATCTTTTTTAGCTCCTTTTGTAACTGGCCAATTGAATTTTTTGGTTCATTGCATTCTTTTTACATTTTGCCAATTTTATTTTTCAGTGAATTGTTGTCTTTTTCCAATTTACTAATTTTATTTTTCAGTGAATTGTTATCTTTTTCCAATTCACTATTTTTATTTTCTAGTGAGTTGGTGACTTTTTCCAATTCACCAATTTTGTTTTTCAGTGAATTGTTGTCTTTTACCAATTCACTATTTTTATTTTCCAGTGTGTTGGTGACTTTTTCCAATTCACTAATTTTGTTTTTCAGTGAATTTTTGTCTTTTTCTGATTCACCAGACTTATTTTCCAGTTTTTCACATCTCTGTTGCAGGGCGATGTTTCCTTCTTGCACTGCTCTCAGTTTATTTCCCCAATCTTCTTCTAGCTCTCTTTTGAGATTCTTTATGCAATCTTCCAGGTAAGCCTTCTGAAAGGGAGACCAGCTTAAGTCCACCTTTGTGGCTTTATCTGGGATTGTTTTCAGAATCTCAGGATCTGAGGACTGCTCTAGTTTCTCTCTGTAAAAGCTGTCTATGGTGAGAGCTCTCTTCTTCTTGCTCATGATGTTTAGCTGAGGTATTAGTCACCAACAGGGAATTCTGCAGCAGCAGTAGTAGTAGTAGCAGCAGCAGCAGCAGCAGCAGCAGCAGACACGATTTCAATTTGCCCTAGGGAAGTTTGCCGAGTTGACTTCAGGTCTGAGGCTGTTCTGCTAGATACGCACTAGGATCACACTTTCAGCTGCTCTCAATCCACCCTTTATCAAAGGTAGACCTGCCAAAGCACCTGCCCGCAAGCAGAGCAAAGTGGCCCAAGGGTCTCCCAGGGACTTCCTGGCAGCCTAAAATCTTCTGGTCCATCCCAGCCCCGGACTTGCACCCCGGCTGCTCCCTGGCGTCTTGAGCGCTGGGAGCTGCTCGATCCCCTGCCCGTCTAAAACTGACCTCAGAAGTTCTTTCAAAGTAGATATTTGATAGAAGTGCGTTGTAGTCCAAGTGTTTGGTGAAGCCCTTATTCCAGAACCAGTTCGGAGGCTCAGTTTGTCGGTGTCTGAGGGAAGGTCTCAGGAGCTTACAGAGAATGCTGTCTGCAGTTCGTCATCTTGGCTCCGCCCTGGTATCTATAGACTTTTAAAAAAAATCTAGACATGAACTATATTTGAAGGCCAATTCCAGGAATATGAGCTAGAGAATTATGATTTAGGGGTTATCTCCAAGGCTGGATTCAATTCATGTAAGCTCAGAACTTGGGGATGCTGGGCCATAGATTATAATCATATTGGAACCTCACAACAAACCTGTGGGGGGGGTAGATACTTCAAATATTATTTTTACTATTAGCACTGCTAAGGAAACTGAGACTGAGAGCAGTTAAATGAATAACCTGTGGTCAAAAGAGGTGGGATTAGAAGCCTCTCTTGATTCTAGCTCCCATGTTCTTTCTACTACAACACATTTCAGGCAATCTACCATTGGGGGCCATGAAGAAATACTTTTTATCATAAAAATGACAATTATATCATACATAAGAGTCAGAACTAGAAGTGAATGTGATCCATGCTACAGGCTATGAGACTTGTCTTAGCAATGTAAATGAGAGTAGTCTCTTGTTCAAGAGGCTTCAGTGAATGGCTCCTTACAAACTCTCCCATTTGGCATTTGAAGCCCTTCATACTCTGGCTACCACCTTTGTTTCCAGGATGATTCCAATTTACTCCTCCTTTGACTCCCTCTCTTATCCAGCCAGGCTGACCTATTTGCTGTTCCCCATATATAGCCTTTATCTTCCATTCTGCTCTCTCTGTGTCTTTGTAGAGGCTGGAATGTCTTTACTGTTTACCTCTCTTGCTTGGAATCCCTGCCATTCAAGGCTTAGCTCAAGTTCCACCTCCCACACAGGGCCTTTCCCCGATTTCTCCCAAACTAAGGAAGAACCCACTCTTTGGAGAATGGTTGTGAACATGAACATCCTCCTCCTCATCATCATTACCATAATTAGCACTTTAAGAAAATGCTTAGGGGCAGCTAGGTGGCGCAGTGGATAGAGCACCAGCCCTGAAGTCAGGAGGACCTGAGTTGGGATCTGGTCTCAGACACGTAACAGCTGTGTGACCCTGGGCAAGTCACTTAACCCCAATTGCCTCAGCAAAAAAAAAAAAATATATATATATATATATATATATAAATTGCATTGTGTTTCCTTTCTCTGATTTTCTTTTTTTTTTCTTGTAGATAGGATTTTTCTTGCACAACTTATCAAGTATTTCAACATTATTAACTTGTAGTGGACTTCCTGCCATCTAGGGGAGGGGAGGGGACTGGGGGTAAAATTTGTAATGGAAAGCTTTGTAAAGATTAATGTTGGGGAACTACCCATATATATGTTATACAAATAAAAAGCTTTAATAAAAAAAAAGAAAATGCTTACCCAATTTCATTCTTACAACTCTGAGAAGTAGGTGCCTTTATTACCCCCATTTTACAGATGAAGGAACCAAGGGGACCAGCAGTTGTCACTTGCCCAGAGTCACACAAATATGTCCGAGGCTTGGCTTGCACTGAAGACTTCCTGACTCTAGGCCCATCCTTTAGCTTTTGCACTCACCAATTGCCTCAATGTCCCACACTATTATTGCACTATAAAATACAACAAATAGGAGGAATTCAGAGAAACAGGAATTGACACAGTGACTATGGCAGACCCAGAAACCAAAAGGAGATTACCAAAGCTGAGGTCCAAATGATCTCACTGATTCCTTTTTGGTCCTGGGGAATAGATGCAGAGGGTTTGGGGGAATGGAACACTTTCTTGGCTGTCAGACATCACCACAATATGGGTAGAGTTTGTTTGACTTTATGTTTTTTATCCCCCCAACTTTCTAGCTCACTAGTATGGATTTTAAAGTCATTCACCTGGGCATTTGTTGTGTCCTTCAGTAGAACACTGACTCCTGAAGGTCTGGGACTATTTCATTTTGATCTGTTTGTTCAGGACCCAGCACAGTCCCTGGCACATGGTAGAGGATCATGGGATTGAAATGAGCAAAGGGGAATGATGTCAGTACCTTCACAGATGGTGCTTCCATTCCAGGAGGGAAATGAAAGATTTACAGAAGCAGCAGAAAGTTTTGATGAGTAGGCCTGTTTCACCCTCCCCACCCCAAGCCTATCTGTAACACATCACAGTTAGCCTTATCCCTATAAAATTAGCTCTCACTCTGTTTCTTCTTTCCTTGATCACTCCTACTGCACCTACTGGCAGCAGCTGCCAGGTACTATTTCCTGGCCTACCTAATTCCTTCCTGCTAGATCACCTGGTGATTGTACCCTCAGAAAGGGTTGGGCTCTGTGCTCTTGGGCAATGAATGATGAATAAATGCTCTCCCTTTCTTCCCTCACATCTTTTGGTTTTGGTGGAACAGAGTGAGACAAGCAGAGGTGGATGGGGTTTGCTCTGTAGCCCAGCTTTCATTAGATTATCTTTCCTCCTAAATAGCTCCCTCTTCTAGACTTCCTTGTTATAATCAAGGGCCCCTGCTATCCTTCCAACTACCAAGCTTTGCCATTTTAGTGTCCTCCCCAACGCTTCACTTTCCCTCAGTTTCCAAATCTTGTCCCCATCTCCTTAGTTCATTACCTTTCACTTGGCTCTTTACCATATAGCCTCCTAATTCATCTCCCTGCCTCAGCTTCTCCCATCCATCTTTAACTACTCAGTGATTTTCCCCAAACGATGAGTGACTATATCACTCCAACATACACACTTGATTAATTCTAGTGGTTCCCAAGAGTTGACTTTTAGGATTAAATATTTCATCTTTTTCTCATCCTGTTGAATTTTCTATTCTTTGTATACATTTTACAGTGTGAATTATTAGTTATTAATTATTAGTACAGTAGCTCATGCATATACTTTATAAATAAACATTTAGCATAGACCACACTCAAAAAACATTTTGTCCTAATGGAATAGGAAAAGAAAAGGGTTAGAGTTCCCTGCCTTACACTAGGCTGCCTCCCCACCCACAATGATATGCAGTGGGCAAAAGCGATGAGTTCCTGAGATCAAGGAGAAACCTGCTCACCAATATTCCCCTTTTTTCTCAGCTCAGAGATTCATTAAACCAAAGAATTAAATCAGCAGGCTCATCTGTTAGAATTCTCGAACCTTCATTTCATCTTAAACAAACAAATAACCCACACCATGGAGCAGATGTTTTCTTTCTGTAACTCATCAGCAATCCAGCTCACAACATAAACATTAGCAGTCCACATATTCACAGCAACAGACTGCTTGGAGATGGATGGTGCAGAAAGGTATTTAAATGTGCTGTCAAGTTATCATTTCACATTTTCAAACTGAATACAGAAAACTGAATGCAATTCAGATGAACTGTGCTGGGTGCTAGGGAGGCAGAGAGAAAACACTAAATGGTTCCAGACCTTAAGGAGCTTGCTGCCTATTGGTCACAGAATATTTTACTGACCCTTATGGACTCAAATATTCGGAGCAACATTTTGTAATTTTTTTCCTTTCTTTTTGTGATGACGAGAGATTGGAAACAAACTGGGCACCCTGGGATTGGAGAACGACTGAACAAACTGTGGCCCGTGAATATCTTGGAATATTACTGTCATAAGAAACAGTGAATAGGATTGTAGAGCATGCAAAGAGGCAGAATGAACGGAGCAGGAAGGGACTACAGTAATGGAAAGGAAAGTAACTCTAAAACAAAGCTAAAGGGAATGGTTTTAATGACCAATTTCAGCCCCAGGAAATATTCCTTTCTTCTTTCAGCTGCTTGGAAGAGGAGTAGACTGTGGGTATGGATCCCTGTGGGACAGCTGCCACAGTTTCCGAATCCTGTGGTTTGGGTTAATGGTTTTTTGTCGGGTAGGGAAAGGACCCGGGCATTCTTTGAATGTATGTATGTAGTGGCAATTTGGGGGGGGGGATGTTCAGGAAAGGAGGCAGATCCAGAAATGAGTGTGTTGTAAAAACATAAAGAATCATTATAGTTTCTTAAGAGCTCTAGATTTGGGGCAGAAGACCTGGGATGAAACCCTATTTTTGCCATGTACTACATGTGTGCCTATAGCACAAGCCATTTACCCTCTTGACTTTAGGCTTTCTCCTCTGTAAAATGGGGGTGGTGGTTGTGGTTCAGTCATTTAACTCTTTGTGATTTCATTTGGGGTTTTCTTGGCAAAGATACTGGAGTAGTTTGCCATTTCCTTCTCTAACTCATCTTACAGATGGGGAAACTGAGGCAGGCCAAAGTGACTTGTCTAGAGTCACACATCTCTTAAGTATCTGAGATTAGATTTGAACTCGGGTCCTCCCCTCTCCAGGTCTTAGGCTTTATCCACTAAATCACCTGGCTGCCCCTATCAAATGACCTCTAAGGTACTTTGGAGTTCTGTGGGACAAAGAACCTACCATCTGAATTTGAATTCTGACTGCTTCTTTACTCCCTGTGAGACTGGGAGTGGGCTTCAGTTTGAAATGTGCTATCTCTACAAGGAGGGAGTTAGACTCAAACATGGATCGCTCACATCCTGTACATCCTGTGACCTCCTGGCCTTATTCTGTAGCCTTCTGAAAGTCACTGAAGGGTTTTGAATGGGAAAATGAAATGATCAGAATGACTTAATCTGGTTGTATCAGCACAGGAAGAACTGGAGGAAAGAAAATCAGGGAGGTGATGACAAAGGCCCCCTGAATGAGGATCTGAGCTGAGCAGTGTGGTGGTAATGGTGGTGCCCGGGGCGGTGGAGATGTCTAGGAGACGCCGGATATTCTAGATAGTCAACAACAGAATTCAGGATTCTTAAGGGCTCTGTATTCCCAGGGTCAGGCTAGGTGCTTACTACATGCTTACTGATTGCTTGACTGATGGAGGAAAGCAAAAAGTGACTCAGAGCTCTTAGGTCTGGGTGAAATAGAGGTGTCATGGAGAGAGATAAGGGAGTCAGTCAGGAGGGAGGAATTTGATTGAGGGCAGGAGAGGATGAAGATGACCTTGGTTTCAGACACATTTAGTCTGCAGTGGGACCAAGAGGCACGATTGCCTAATGCACAACCTGTAGACATATGGGAGTGGAGCTTAAGAAAGAGATCAGGGCTTGAGGTATTGATCTGAAGTGGAGTGGCTGGAGCAGAGGGCTTCAGTAAGGGAGAGAGAATGTGACTGAGAAGAGCAGGAGGCTGGGGGCAGGGGCCTTGCAGGGGGGGGGAGGCCATTTAGGGGGAGAGCCAGAAGATGAGCCAGTGATGTAGGTGGAGAAAAGATGCCAGGCCCTGATCTGTTTTCCTGGAACCAGGAGAAAGAGTACCAATAGCTTCTAAATTTACATAGAGAAATGAAAATCTTCATATTTTCCTTAGGACAATCTTATGAAGTAGATAATGAAAGTTTTCTTATCTCCAGGTTTATAGATTAGAGTCCCAGGCTCAGAGCCATTGTAATTCTGTTTTCATAGCTTTAAAATGGAGATAAAAATCCTTTAGGTAACTTGCCCAGAGGAATGTAGTGTGGACCAGAGGAGATAAGCCCAGTGCCGGGCTAACCTTCCAGAATTACATGAATCACCCAAGCTGGCAGAAGACCAGGTGGTCTGGCCAGCCTCAGAGTTAGGAGTTCAAGTCTTATGCCTGGCCCATTGTCGTTGTTCAGTTATTATTTCAGGCATGTCTGACTCTCTGTAAGCCCGTTTGAGGTTTTTGGGGCAAAGAGGCAAACAGGATGAAGTGACTTGCCCAGGGCCACCCAGCTATTAAGTGTCTAAGGCTGGACTTGAACTCAGGGAGATGAATCTTCCTGACTCCAGGCCAAGTGCTCTCTTTATCCACTGCAGTGTCCCCTAGTGACCCCCCTGACACATACCAAATCCCTAACTTTTCAGACTTTCCAGACAACTCTCTAAGACTACAGAATAAGGATGAAGCATTGATTTGCACTGGTGGGAGACTGAGGAGGTGGAGGGGGAAGAGGAGGAAGAGAAGGAAGAAGAAAATGGTAATGACAATCACTGTGATCACTAAGCTAGCAAATGGGGCAAGACCTTGAACCCAAATCTTCTGATTTCAAACCCAATATTCTTTTTTTTTCCTTTTTGCTGAGGCAATTGGGGTTAAGTGACTTGCCCAGGGTCACACAGCTAGGAAGTGTCTGAGATCAGATTTGAACTCAGGTCCTCCTGACTTCAGGACTGGTGCTCTAACCACTGCGCCACCTAGCTGCCCCTCAATATTCTTTCTAAAGTTGAAATAATCCCCTCCTGGGGTTAGTCTGAGATAATACCTCAAGCCATACCAACGATACTAGGAACCTGACTTAGACTCTCAGGCATAATTCTACTTAGTTGCCAACCAAGTCTTGTCAATTCTACCTTCATATAGTTTCTCACATCCATCCCCTGGGATCTACTTACACAGTGCTCATCCTAGTCCAGGCCCTCTTCACTTTGTCCTTGGATAAGTGTAATAGCTTCTTAAATAGTCTCCCTATGAATCCAGCTTCCATACAGCTGCCAAGCTGCCAGATTGATATTTCTTAATACAGAAATGACCATGTCACCTCCCTGCAATAAAATCTTCTATGGCTCCCTACTGTCTCTAGGGAAAAATAGAAAATGCTTATCCTGGCACCTCTCTTTTCACCCTTACTTCATATTCACCCTTTTCCACACTCTCCCCTCTCTAAGTAGTGCCCATCCCAGATATTTCCTTCCTTAATGTCTGCATCCAGACTTGAATAGACTGCCCTCCTTTCTTATCTTAGCCTCAAAGAATTCTCCAATTCCTTCACTTCACAGCCCCAATGGCACCTCCCTTGGGAGACCTTCCTGGATTGGTCCCCATTCCTGCCCTTCCATTAGCATTCTCTCTCTAGAAATTCCCTAGCATTGTTTTGCATTTGCTCATTTGTGTATGTGTGAGTATACATATACATGAATATGCTGTTTCCGCCCCAGCCCAGCCCAGTAGAATGTAAGCTTCTAGCAACCATAAACTGTTTCTTTTGTTGTCCTCAAAACTCTCCAGTCTAGAACTGGGCCTAGCAAACAGTAGCCACTTTGAATAAATTCCTGCAGGACCATTAATTGGATTAAATTGAATCTTTCTGGCAGCTCTTCCATGGAGGAACTCTGGGATCCATCCAAGCTCACACAAGAAAGGGCCTTCTGACAAATTGCTGGAGCCAGAACTAGGCAGATACAGGACTAAAAAATGGGGCAGCCCCATAAAAGGGATAATGTCACCCACCATTTTTGGCCTGGACACTTGGTGAATACTGAGTCACTGATGGTGATTATTGAAAGTTCTTGGAAAGTGGAAGAGATATGGTGTGATAGAAGGGCAAATAGGGGAGTAAAAAGGGAAAGGGAATAGAATCTAGACTGTTAACTATGAGTTGGTGAGCTTAAACATGCTTCCTGGTAAAAAAAAAATTCTAGCACTTGCTATTAAAGGGATAGTTGGGGAATGTCTAGAAAAGGAAGCAGTGATCACAAAGAGCTGGTATGGCTCTTTGTGAGTAAGAACAGGGCACAGCAAACTATGCTATTGATATAGAATCATATCCTTTGAGCTCTAAATCTGTGGGTCCATGATTTTATATCAGTAGCATTCTCTGGGTCTACCAAGCTAATGACTGTCATAAAAGGATATGAACTTAGTTTGCTGAAGTTGGAAACAGTTTAAGAAGCCATATACAAGATGATTGAAGCAAGAGCTGAAAAGATCTTCATAAGCAAAATGGTGAGCTGAATCTAAGGGTGGGCGGCCAAGACAGTGAGGCTTACCGTTGCTGCAAGGTGAAGTTCAATATAGAGATAAAATCTCAAACTCAAGTTCTAAAAAATTGGATTGGCTTCTCCAAGACAAGGTTGAAGAGACAGGGCTTGATAGTTTCATGGGGAAACAATAGGGGGTGGGGACATTGAGAGCTCCCACTGAATCCTAGGGTATTCTGCCTTGGGATACTGTGTTCAGTTTGGGGCACAATTGAGGAAGATATTGATAAACTAGAAGGTATCCAGAGAAAAGGCAACTAGAATGGGGAGACACATTCAAGGACTGGATGAAATAACTAGGGATATCACAGAGGTTCTGAGCTAGAAGGGACTGTTTTACAGACGATGAAACTGAGGTCCAGAGAGGTCAAGGTCACGCAAGTAGTAAGAGGAAGAGCTGGGATTTGAACTCAGGTCTTCTGCCTCTAGCTCACTTTCCACTGGCCCCTAAGATGAGAACTAGGAGATGCAGAATAGCTATCTTCAAGTATGCAAAAGAGAGACTATGTTTGTTCTGCTGGTCCCCCAAATGTAGAATTAGGAGCAAAGGCTGAAGGTCACTGAGGAGTAGATTTAAGCTGAATGGAAGAAAAAACTTCCTCTGACATTCAAAGCTGTTGAACATTGGACTGGCATGCCTCCAAAGGCAGGCTAAGGGATCCCCCATCATAGGAGGTCCTCAAGCAGACATGGGATGACTACTTATAGAAAGAACTCTGGTCTAGGTATGTGTTAAACTAGGCAGCCTCCAAAGTCCTTTGGCCACTGAGATGGTGATTTTTGGACCCCAGGAAAGAGGGCACCTAACTAGTCTAAGTGATGCGACTCTAAGCACATGAGGAAAATAAAGAGAAGGAAACAAGTTTCAGGAGACTAGAGGCGTGTTTACAGAGTTTAGTCTTAAATGGCAGAAATGAAAGAAAAACATGATGATTTATAGGTAGTCTGGATGCACAGTTCTATGTTATTTTTCCCCCATGTGTATCCACGGGAAAGTTATCTTCACCTAGACAGAACTGAAGGATCCAATCGATAAAAGGACAAAATCTTGTCTTCTACCTAGAAGAGGACTCCTGAAAAACATGATAACAGTAGCTCATTTTGCAATTTTGACAGAGCCATTCATATGAGCTTTGGCTTCAAGCAAATGTTAGGAGACCTTCATTATCAACTTAGCAGCCACATCCACTGGTATTAATGCTGAAATCCCATGGCAGTATGTACAGGCCCTTGACAAGGCCCATTTTCTCATTTAGGCCCTTTAACTTCACCAGAACTCCTCCGGCTTTCAGATTTGGGTGGCGAAACAGCTTTTGTTTCTGTGTCTAAAAGAAAATAAAAAGAGTTGTTAAATGTGAGGATCCCCATTTGAATTGGGTTTGCATAAAATTTGTTTCTATCAAGAAGCTTTCTGTGTTTAAATCAACTCTCTTCTGATCACTCCTCAAGCCATGCTCCCTCTGTACTTTGATATATTATAGCACACATGTAGAATGTAGCACTTAGCACCTGGTACACAGTAGGTGCTTAATAAATATTTAGTGATTGATTGATTAGCCTCTTGGAAGAACCTCAGAATGTTAGAACTTCAAGGGACATCAGAGATCATCTAATCCCATCCCCTAATTTTTGTTGTTGTTAAGTTGTTTCAGTCACATCTAACTCTTCTTGACCCTATTTGGGGTTTTCTTGGGAAGGATACTGGGGTGCTTTCTTGTTTCCTTCTCCAGTTGATTCTTCAGATAAGGAAATTGAAGCAAACAGGGTTAAGTGACTTGCCCAGGATGACCCAGTTAGTAAATGTCTGAGGCTAGATTGGAGCTCAGGAAAACTAGTCTTCCTGATTCCAGGCCCAGCACCCTATGCCAGCTAGCCACCTTATATCCCCTAATTTTACAGAGAGAGAAACCGAGGCCCAGAGATAAAAAGGGACATTGCCAAAGTCACATAGGTAATAAATCAGATTCAGACTCAGGGCTCTAACCCCAGACCCCGTGCCCTTTCCATCACATTGCATGCAGATGGAGTGGGGCTTGTCTCAGAACCTTCCATTTTAGAAAATTTTATGTAACCAATTGTTTTGGCGTTCAGCCTCAATGGGCATTTGTTGCAACAGCAGAGTTGTGGGTGGTCCTTGAAGCAAAGCAAAGGACAGAACATCTGGGACTGAGCATTTTAATTCCTGTAGAACCATTCATCCCCCTTGGGGCTTTGGGCTGGTTCACTTCAGCTAACTGAACTAATTCAGCTGTCTCCTGCACCAACATCTGTTAGTGACTACTGGAAGGGTAAATAAAAGGAATTTGTACAAGCTAGAAAGTATAAGGGCTCCTCAGGATATCAGGTTATTCCAAATAATAAACCCCGGTAATTTAAATTACGGGAGAAGTGCTTCACATTTTTGTCTGTTTTTTTTAAACAGTACTGAGAATTCCTTATAAATTTGTCCCAGGCAATCCAATATCTTGGATACCTACTTCCATTATTGAGATTGGTGCTGGTCTTTTCTAGGTTTTGGAAGGAACCCGATTTCTTCCCTAAGAGAGAAAAAGAGAGGTGGTTTTTCAATAGCACTTCTATAAAGGAGCAGATTTAGTACCCAGCTGGGTGGGCAGATGCCAGTAACGGTGAGCCTCACTGTCTTGGCCGCCCACCCTTCTCCTTTAGCCAGTGCTCTGAAAGCTGGGAGGCTCCTGTTCCTGACCTCTCCCCCCACCCCAGGTTCTCATTCTCCAGACACATTTGTAGTCAGAAATACAATTGTTGACTTCCTCAATTTAGCGACTTAAGAAATGTGCCAAGAAGGCTCACTACACTAGGCAATCCCAGTCAACGATGATTTTGGGTAACAGCTGGATGGTATAGATGGCAAGAGTGGGTCTGACTTCTGCTAGAATATGTTTTGTGTGGAGGGAGGAATTCCTTTAGGATGCTGGTGGGAAGGAAGAGGACAGGATTTACGACATCACAGGCCTCAGAGACCATCTGTCCAGCCCCTTTATTTTGCAAAAGAGGAAATTGGGAGGAGGGGACAGTAAAAGGGAAAGCTAGAATTTGTCCCCAGTCCTTTGACTCTACATTCACTGTTGGTTCCACTGCCTCCTCTTGGTCTGTTCAGGCCATATCTTCTCTCTACCTTGACCAAAAGGAGAAACGTGTGTCCAGTGCATTTTTATGGGAGTAAAGAAGGGATTGTGGACAAGGTAACAGTGATTCTGGGGAAGGGGACTAGAAAAAAGTAGAGGAGTTGTCCCCTGAGGGGTTGGAATATAAAGGGAGTACTTAGGAGGCTGTGAATTGAGTCCCTCCCACCCCAAATTTTTCACCTAAGAGCCTGGAATTGTCATTAAGACTATCCAACCTATTTCCAAGAACATAGTTTCCTTCTGTAGACGTGTCTCAAAGTCACACTATGTATTTTAACAAAAATTAACTTTGTGATGCCTTGCCCAGGATACCAGAATGGTAGAACCAGAGGGGACTTTCCTTAGCAATTATCTGAACCAGATCTCATCCTTTTTTAAGGCAAAAAACTTGAGGCTCAGAACAGTTTGCCTGAGATCATGCAATCATCAATCAAATCATGGGATCCAGGAGTGGAAGGGGCCTCTTATAGAGTATCTAATCTAGCTCCTCACTTTGCAAATTGGGAAACTGAGGCCCAGAGCAGTAGAAGTTTTTGCCCAAGGTCCTACAGATAATTAATGGTAGAGTCAGGACCTGGTCCTCTGATGGCTGCTTCTCTGCTGGTCTTAGTTTATGCTGTCTTCCAAGTTACATTCAGCTCTAAGTTCATCATTAAAAGGACTGGAGCAAACGTTTCTGGCCAATTCAGCCCGACTGACCTTTTTGATAATTCCTTAGCTATAAAGGCCTATTTTATCCCCAGCCCACACTGGTCATAATTTAGCAATTATTTCACTAGGACAAATAGCACAAGATATTCTCTTAATTCAGTTATTGGGGGGTGTTTGGAGAGGTGGAGTGACATATCAGAGATCACGGAACATCTTGAGGCCTCTGCTAGAGAGACCAGCATGATGGAGTGGGATAAGAAGTAGAATGGACTGGCTGAAATGGGCGATTAAAGCTGCTGCCTCTGGTAGCTAGCTAGTTTCACAAATTACTTTTCTTAAGTAGTTGCTAAACTCAGTGATTCCTGGAAGTGCTATTGGTAGTCCTCTACATTTTGGCAACATGTGGCCAAGCCCCGATCACCTCATACTAGTTACAGTTCCTGACTAGCTGAAGCTTCCAATAGGCATATCTGCCTGCTTCTGTCCCCTATGCTATTTCTCTGCCAAGGAGATGGGATCCTCCGTGCAAAAGCGCATCCAGGAATTTCCTTACCACTGCCAGGGCTGGAAGTCCTAGTGGGGAGCAGGCTTGTGGCTCCAATGCAGCATCTAGCCTGCTTCCTGGCTGGTGGCATGGGGTATGCAAGGCACCTGTCTTGCTGCAGGAGATTGAGAAGGGAGCCATATTTGCTTTCACGCTCAGTTTCTGGCACTAAATAGAAACTAGGGAAGGATGGAGAATACCCAGGCTCAGCAGGACTTGGACTGGCTTCAGGAGAAGACTGATGCCACAGATCTCCAAGCTGTGGAGGAGGGTTCGCGACCATCAGTGGTGATGAGTCCCGGGCGACCGACGGGTTCGAACCATGGCTGGCCAGACTGTTGTTGACAGGACATAATTCTTGCCGTGACTTGGTCCAGTGAGAGTCGAAACTCCAGTGATTTGGACTCAATTGATTGCCTAGAAAGGAAAGTTTCATGAAGTTTATGAGACAAGACAGACAGAGACGTAACCCTGGACTGCATCCAGTGCCCAAAGTCATGGAGGTTGGATGGAAGAAGTTCAGAGGTCGTTTTCCTCTCTGCCATTCAAAGAGTCTCTATAAGGACTCATTCTCCAATCTTTAGGAACTAGGTTTTAATTGATTACTAATTGATTACTTTAGACACAGTGAGATATGTAGAGGTTAAAAGGTCATACAGCCTGTATTGGATGTGTGTGTGTGGGGGGGGAGGGGATAGTTTTAAGATGGGAATAGGCAATTGGAGAAGAATCAAGAGTTTATTGAATCTTAACACTAGACCAGAGGCAGTCCATTCGATTCCTCCAGAGCTCCTGGGGTCTGACTTGGCCAGCTGGCTGGTTTCCACTTTCTCCCTTGCTTCATTCCCCAAACAACATGCCCCTTCCTGCTGCAGCCCAGCCGGGTGGGCCCTGGGGTGGGTGGGTAGGGAGAGTGGGAAGAACTAGGAGCCCCAGCCTCACATTCTGGGTTCTAGCCAGGCTTCTGCAAAATGAGAGTGCTGCTCTAGACTGTTAAGGTCCCTCCCAGCTCTAAAGTTCAGTTGGTACCCGATGGTAGCGAACTTGGGCATACTTCCTGATGATGACAAGACCAGGGATTTAAGTTCAAATAAGAATAATTACAAAGCAGGAAGCTTGGCCCACAGGCTCATCCAGGAGCTACTCATTAAGGGATGGCTTTGGTCATAAGCTAAGCAGAAGTCTCTTTGACAGCATTAGTGCAGCACCCTTGCCAATGGGCACTTCTGAAAGATTTTTTGGACATGCCCTTATCAGGACACTGACTTAGGAATTTAGAGGTGAGGGCTTGGACTCAAACCTCCCTGTGACTGTGGGCAAGTCACTTTCCCTGGGCCACAGTTACCTCCCCTCTAAAATGAGGAGGCTGGACTAAGCTGATCATAAAGACCACTTCCAGCTCTGATATCTTAGGAACCATTAATAAAACCTCCAGTTTTGGAAAGGAGAGGTAGTACCAGGTTTCTGGGCCTGGCTTGCATTAAATCAGAGTGGCGAGGTGGCACTTCTATGTGAATAATGTGTACTACCTCCTCCCGGCAGGCTTCCTGGCCGCTCCCCCTGCAGTGATCTCTCTTTCTCCCCTCTCATCTGGCATTACTTATATATCATCTCATGTGGTGGTCTGGGTTCTGAACTCACAGTTCCAGAATGTTTTTTTTAAATTTTATTTTATTTGCATAACATATGTGTGGGTAATTCTTCAACAATAACCCTTACATAGCTTTCTGTTACAAATTTTTCCCCCCAACTCCCCACCCCTCTCCTAGATGGCAGGATATCCACTACATGTTAATTATGTTAAAATATTGGCAAATCGAATATATGTATACATATTTCCAAACTTATCATTGTTGTGCAAGAAAAATCTTATCTACACAAAAAATATATCAGATAAAGGAAACACAATGTAAGCAAACATCAATCAAGGAGTATGAGACTGTTATGTTGTGGTCCAAATTTCGCATCCCTCTCTCTGGGTGGATATGGCTTTCTTCAGTGAACAATTGGAGGTGGTTTGAAACATTTCATTGTTGAAGAGAGCCATGTCCATCAGAATTGATCGTCATATAGTACTGTTGTTGCCGTGAATAATGATCTCCTGGTTCTGCTCATTTCACTCAGCATCAGTTCATGTAAGTCTCTCCAAGCCTCTCTGAAATCATCTTGCTGGTCATTTCTTACAGAACAATAATATTCCATAATATTCATATACCATAATTTATTCAGCCATTCTCCAATTGAACGGCATCTATTCAATTTCCAGTTTCTAGCCCCTACAAAAAGGGCTGCCACAAACATTCTTGCACATGTGGGGCCCTTTCCTTCCTTTATGATTTGTTTGGGATATAAGCCCAATAGAAACACTGCTGGGTCAAAGGGTATGCACAGTTTGATAACTTTTTGAGCGTAGCTCCAAATTGTTCTCCAGAATGGCTGTATCCGTTCACAGCTCCACCAACAATGCATCAGTGTCCCAGCGCTCGCACATCCCCTCCAACATTCATCATTAACTTTTCCTGTCATTTTAGCCAATCTGACAGGTGTGAAGTGGTACCTCAGGGTTGTCTTGATTTGCATTTCTCTGATCAATAGTGATTTGGAGCGCCTTTTCATATGATTATAAATAGTTTTAATTTCATCCTCTGAAAATTGTCTGCAGAACTTTTTTTTTAATGTGTATTGTGGTAACCATATTTCCATAAAACTGGGTCGTTTTTTTTTTTTGGCAAGCCAATATGTTTTATTTTATGTTTTGAAAAAATACAATTTGGGGGGCAACCAGGTAGTACAGTGGATAGAGCACTAACTAGTCTTAGAGTTAGAAGGACTTGAATTGAAATTTGTTCTCAGACACTTATTACCTGTGTGAGCCTGGCCAAGTTACTTAACCCCAATTGTTCAAAATTAAAAAAAAGAAGAAAAAGAGGAAAAAACCACAAGAAGTTATTCATAAGCTTCTCAAAAAAGGTTAAGAATCTCTAGTTTAGAGGCTCAGAGATAATAGAGAAGGTTCCAAGGGGGGTAGGAACCAGAACATGTTGCCTCATGGCAGAAGAGCAAATTCAACCTCCAAGCTCTCTTCATTCAGCACCAGGGTTCTCTCTGTTGCCTACCATCTGGAGCTGCTCCTCTGCCCTCTCCATCCTGACTCTTCTTCCTATTCATCTGATTACATATTCTGAACTTACATTTCTGTAAGTATAACTCTCTCCATTTTACAGAAGAAGCAGAAGCTCAGAAAGATTAAATGCCTTAATGATGGCTGCAGAGACAGTTAAGTGCTGGAGGTAGGATGTGAAGAAATTAAAAGCGTGTTGAATGAATGGATGGAGCAGAGAAAAAGCATTCATTAGAAACTCACTAAGTGCCAGGCTCCCACCATGCTCCTGAAAGGACCACGTTGCCTCATTTGAACAAAAGACTGCCTTACAGATTTGGGGTGGGGTGGGGTGGGGAAGCCAGAGCAGACCAAAAGGACCAGTTTGAGAGGCTCAGTTCTGGCCAGCCCTCTCATTGTACAGATAAGGGAATTGATGTCACCATAGTTTGAATGACTGGTCCAAGGTCACACAGGTTAGCTTGTGGCATTCAGCACAGGCCTTTGGATTCCAAACCCAATGTACTTTCTTTCTTTTTTTTTCATTTTATTAAAGCTTTTTAATTGCAACACATATGTATGGATAATTTTTCAACATTGACCCTTGCAAAGCTTTCTGTTACAAATATCTCCCCCCCCCAGTCCCACCCCTCCCCTAGATGGCAGGAAGTCCACTACATGTTAATTATGTTAAGATACTTGAAAAATTGAATATATATATATGTATATATATATATACATATTTCCACACTTATCATTGTTGTGCAAGAAAAATCGTATCTACGAGAAAAAAAAATCAGAGAAAGGAAACACAATGCAAGCAAACATCAATAGAGAGCATGAAAAACCCAGTGTACTCTCTAACCCACCACCGTGCCTCTTGACTTTTATGGCTCAAACCTCAACCCTTCCTTGTCTCTTAATACATTGGGCCTCTCTTCTTCCCAATCTGATTACTTGCCTTACATTTGGATCAAACTCTTCATATTTTAATGCCAAACTACAGCTCAGCTGAACTGAAGTTTAAACCAGGGAGGCTGCTGGTAGTACAGTAGATTGTATCCATCTTAAAAGATTTCTGTGAGGGTCAGATGAGATCATGATCATGGAGCCCTTAGTACAGTGCCTGGCACACAGTATGAAGGAAAGGAAGGGAATAAGCATTTCTATAGCATCTATTATATGGGCCAAGCACTGTGCTAAGGGCTCCACAATTATGATCTCATCTGATCCTCACAATAAGCTGGGATGCCCATTTTACAGTTCAGGAGACTGAGGCAGATCAAAATTAAGTGACTGGCCCAGGGCCACACAGTTAGGGTCTGAGGCCAAAATTGAACTCAGAGCTCCCCGACTCTTCCCTTTTCCCCCTTTATCCTTTTATGGTAGCTGCTGTCTACTGTAGAAACTTTGACTAGACCAAGAGCTTCTTTCTTCATGATGGATAATTTCATTGGTGTTCAACTCAAATAGAAACAGGGGCCAGTAAACTATTCGTAAAAGTCCTTGCTGGCTACATATTGATAATATTATAATATGAACATTATCCATACATTTCTCAATTACATTTTTGGCTGGTTGTGGCAGCACTTGGGGGCGTTGTGAGCCCTGTGTTCGAATCCTCTGGGATAAGAAACCATTAATAGTGAAATAGTCATAATAGCTTTTATATTACACTGAAGGTTTGCAGAGTATCAGATATCTCATTTGATCCTCATTGCACCCTTACGAGTCGGTGCTTTTGTTGTTTGCATTTTACCAATGAGGAAACTGAGGGCAGCAGAAGTTAATCATGTCTGAGGCTGAATTTGAATTCTAGACACCAGACCCAGCACCCTATCTACCGTTCCTCTGCTTTTCAACTTAAGAGTCTTAAAGAATAGTTTCAAGCATCAGGAAGTGAGATGACTTCATTGTGTGAATGTTAATCTCATTGGATTTGGGTCAAAGAGAGAATATCAGACATATTAGTTTGATATAGAAACTTGTCTCATCCTATAGAGAAGTAGGAGGAGAAAGGGGAAGGGAAAGAGGAAGTTAAATGACTTGCCAGGGTAACAGAATCAGTCAGAAGAGAGACTTGAATGCAGATCTTCCTGACTATCTACTGGGCCTCTCAAGCTACTTGCACCCAGGAAATTACTATTACCTGCCTGGAAAATTCTTATGGGAAGATAAGCTGTAGGGGTGATAGGTTAGAAAAGCAACCAAGCTGCGGTCTTGCAACTCACCTTGTCCGACTCTAATCCCCAAGTCCAGAACTGGATTAGATGCCAATAGGAGCCCTTGGAGAAAGGCAGTGTGGCACAGTGGGCACAAGGGCCGGCTGAGAAATCCGGTGAGCTCAGAGGAGAACTGCCAGCAATAATACTGTACCAGAGCATTCCCAATCACCCAGCCCACCAGACAGATGGTCACACTCACCACTATCAGGGTTAGCGGCCTCACTTGTGTCTTCCGTGCTCAGCTCTTTAGGCTTTTTACTGTTACTCAGGGCTCTAGAAAAGTGCTCATCAACTATGCTGTTAATGTCCCCTTGGAAGTAAGTGAAGAGGACATATCGGGAGCTCCATTCTGTCTTTATGGGCTGTTGTTTGTCCCTGGTCAGCCAGAGGGAACTTTTCTTCACTTCATCCATCTTGGCTGACGTTACCAATGCCTAGAAACAAAATTGAAAATGTCAAGAACCGGTTTTCTATTTGATTATGGTAGAATGAATCTATAGCTCAGTGTAGAAGCTAGAAAGCAGATTTATTTACAAGTATATTATCCATTTAGGAGCCTTACTTTAGCTAAGTCAGTGTGCTAATAAGTCACCCTGGTTCCTAGTGTGAATCAGCTCTGGAGAATGAGCTGCTCAGTCCCAGTGAGGAGAAGGGTCTCAGACCAGGAATGAAAGGCAGAGTCAAAACTAGAGTAGGGAAACAGGAGCTTTTGCCAGGACTGCCATCTTAGGGATTCACTTCTTCCCTGCAATGGTCCATTGGCCCTTGGGCCCTGAGCCTTGTAATGGCTCCCTCCTCTGGTCCCTCCCTGAACCCTGCATACTCCCAAGATTCTAGGCCTGTAGACACTCCTTTCCTAGCACCTGCCTTTCCCACTGCCATACTCACCACCTGACTCTTGCTGGGGTTGTTGCAAGAGGTGGTAGGTTGGGCTATCAAAACTTGGGCTGGACATTCTGGAGGATGTTCAACTGTGTTGGCTAGAGGTGGGATCCCAAGGTCTTCTTTGCCTTCCGGTGAACTTTCCCTAGCCTAGCATTGTCCTTTCCTCTCTACTGGCAGCCTCTTCAGCAGAATAGTCCCAGTCTACCTGGGGGGGGGGTACAGAAAAGGGAGTTGCCTTTGGGTTTTTGATTCCTGGTCTTTGGGTCCCCACTCTCCCTTGGGCTAATTCCCTGGGTCTTTCCTTTCACTGAGCCTGGTATCCCCAAGGTCTGAGATCTTCCCTCCCTCCAGGACTCCTCCCCACCTTTCCCTTCCCTACCCCATCCCCATCAACAAGCTTGCCACATGCACTAGAATTTCTAGTAATGACTGATGAAAATCCACTGGGTGAAAGGAACCAAATCTGTGGACTCTGGCAAACAATGACAGATGAAAGCAAAGTGATGCTTTTCAAAGGAGTGGATAGCTGTGTCCAGACAGGAAAACTATTTGCTATAGAAGGCCAAGTAACACAAATCAGAAACATCAAAGTGAAGTGCATTTACCAGGAACATTGGGCCTTCTGGAGAAGCATCTTTCTCAAATGATTGGGACCAGAATGGCTAAAGAGCTCAGAGCACAGTAAGAGCTGGGGCCAAGCGAAAGCCCTTCGGGGATTCTGTGGATAATCAAGCAAGGCAGTATTGGATGGTATAGATTTCCAAGATAAGCAAAGCTTTCTGTTCCTAGTGGAGGAGATTCCACCTTGGATCCCACCCTCCTCACCACACCTAGGATCTAAGGACTCTCTTCAAAGAACCTTTAAGGATGTCTAGTCCAACTCCCTTCTTTTACTAAGGAGGCATCTGGGGCCCAGGTCACACATGGATAACTCCTGGCAGAGACAAGACTGGATTGGACACAGCTCTTCCAACCCCAAATCCAGTCATCTTTCCACTTTAGCTTTGCTCTATATCTAGCGATGGAAACCCATGAAAAATGAGTCATCCTCCAGCCTCTCAGGTAAAAACCTTAAAAGTAACAGCTCAGGATGGTCAAGACCCTAAAAGGAGAAGAGGCCGTCTGAACAATAAACAGCTTTGTAAAGAATGCTCTCTGGCTTCTCCAGTGTTCTTATATGTACTCACCTGTTTACCTATTATGTCTTATAGCTAAACTCCTTGAGGGCAGGGGGCATTTGGCTCTAGACTTTGAATTTGTCTGCAAATTCTGAGTGGGCGCCAGGCCCAGAGTGGATACCTAAGAGTTGTAGATTTGGAATGAATTCCTAGATTGTTTATCCCTAAGAAAAGAGCTTACCTTATTTGTTTGCATATCCTCAGTACAGGTTTTTTTCTAATTTCTTTTCTTTTCTTTTTTGCTGAAGCAATTGGGATTAAGTGACTTGCCCAGGGTCTCACAGCTAGGAAGTGTTAAGTGTCTAGAATCAGATTTGAACTTAGGTCCTCCTGACTTCAGGGCTGGTGCTCTATCCATTGTGCCACCTAGCTGCCCCACTTTTTCTAACTTCTAAGGTCTATTCCCTTGAGGTCTGAACCCGAAGCACAAATAATTGTCAATCACATTGACACAGGACTATCGCCATATCTCCCCCATCTCTGCTAGATGCCAAAACATTATTGACAGGCACAAAAACCAAGTTGTACAATTACAGATGGAAAAGGACTAAGCATTCTCTTTATCCCAGGGCATGAGTATATGGGCTCAGGAGAAATGGGTAGCCATAGCACGTAAAGATTGGAAGGTTTGGAGAACAGATCCTCACAAGATCTAAAAGAAAGATCCAAACAAGCACTGTCCTGGACACTGAATCAAAGGACTGTAGAAGAGGTGGTATAAGTATATATGTCGGTCCCTAGTTCTCATTATTCTGTTTGACCTTGGGTACGAGTAGATCTCTGAGGAGAGGGTCTATGCAAGACTGATTTTAAAAGGATGGAAAGTAGAGAATGCTTTATGGTAATTGATAGCTATAGTTCTTCATGCCATGGGGGAGGCTAGAAATACTATCTTGAAAAGCACTATGGTAGGCGGAGAAAACTTGGAATCTGTTCCGGGCTCTGCTATTCACTAGCCAAGTGACTTTGGATAAGGCATTTCCTCTTTCTCTGTTTGGTTCTCAGGAAAATGAACAGGGTAGACAGCTGTAATATTCTATGATTTTCTCCTATGAAATTAAGTCTCTATAGGTTGGTTATTTACGAATGAATCAGTGAAAAAGGAAAAGGAAAGGGTGAAATCTAGAACAGGAAAGAGACACAAAACTGGGGAGTGAGAAACAAATCTGAGGACTATCCAACCAAGAACCCCTGGAAAGCCAAAGCAGATCTCCCGAATGTAGCCCCTCCCCACTTCCCACCTCCAAGATATTTTTGTTCAGATGTATAATTTATAACAGAAGCATATTCCCAACATCATGCTCATTTAGTAGAACCCCAAGCCCCTTGAGACCAATGACTGTCTTTGCAAAATTTTGCATCTCTCACAGTGTGTAACACAGTACTTCACATCTACTAAGTGTCCACTAAGTACTCGTTGAATGAATGATAGGCAATGCTCATTATCTTGTATTTCTAGGTGTTTGATTTTTGATGAATGAATGCCTGTTAATGAACCAGTCAGCATTTAGGAGGTACCCACAATAAACACACAGATCACAGCATTCACAACTCAATAAACAAGCTGTTTACAAGGCTCAGCTCAAAGTGTTTGTCTAACTTCCTCAACGAATTTAATAGATTTTTTTTAAAAACTTTAAACCCATTTTGTTGGCCTTCATTAAGACCACACTAGGCTTGGAATCAGGCAGGAGAACAAGCTTTATGTTCCAGCTCAACCATCATGGATCTGAGTAACCTCAGGCAAACTGCATTATCACTCTGACTCTTGGTTTTTTTCTTCTGTCAAATGTGGAGGTTGACTTTAGATTTGTTTGAGTTGGAAGGGACCGTGGAGAGAGACCATTTTGAAGTTGTGTTTGTGGAAGGGATTTTTATTCAGATACTGGTTGGACAAGATGGCCCTGGGGTCCCTTCCAACTCGGACAGTGTGTGTTTGCACGTGATTGGTTTTCTGCGATGTTTATCTGTAAAGACCTAAGTGTTCCTTGGAAGGGAAACCCCATCTAGCTCCAGCTGGGTCATTAATTGACCGTACAATATCATGAACTACCTTTTCTGGCTGTTGTCATTCTGACAGGGGACCATATGGTAGGCAGCTGTGCAATCCAAAGTTCCCTCCCCACGGCCGGGGCCCAGATTCTCCTACCTTAAATTTGCTGCTGCAGCAAGATCCTTGGGGTTGGAAAAGCATGGGGCGGCATCTAACAGTCCCTGAGTTGACATGGGAAAGCTGAGGCACTGACTGAGGCGGCAAACAGTGGGTTTTGTCCAGACTCCCCTTGCTGGCTTTCTACCCCTCTAGCTTGCAGTTGAACAAGGCGTTTCCTGTAAACCAGCTATCAAGAATGCATAAAATGTACTCCGACGAGTCAACCGGGTTATGAGCTTTCGGGAATGAGGAAAGTGAGATTTTCTGGTTTTTAACCAATTTATGGTATCTCATATTCAATGAGGAGACATTGTCTGATTTGAAACAGTATACAGAGTAAATAGAATCTAAACTGAGCAGTTAGTCGATTTAGGTCAAAACAGATGTCACATTAAATCTCATCTCATCAGGGGTTCCAAGGGCAAAGGATGGAAGAACCAGTAAGCTCCTGGAGAATGGAGAAACATTTGCCCAGGATGCTATAGATGAAATTTCTGCACTGGGTGAGAAGTTAGACAAGGTGCTTCTTAGAGTCCCTGGCAGCTCTTGGATTTTACGAATTGCCATTTCCATTTTTTAAAAGTCAGTCCAGCTCTGTTAGGTTCTGAGTATTACATCTTTGGAAGGCTATGAGAAAGCTAGAGCCTGTCTAGCCTGGCTACTAAAATGGTGACTCAAAACCACATCTTGCGAGGGTTAAAGAAATGGGATAAGCAATTAAGAGAAGACTTGTGGTGGGGGACAGGCGGTGGGAAGGACATGAGAGCTGCTTTTGAATATCTGAAATATCTGAAAGGATGCCACGTAACAGTCTTAGTCTTATTATGCAAAGCTCCAGAAAGCAGAAAAGACTAAAGAAGTACAAGGAAACAGGTTTTTGCTCAATATCACAAGTTTGTAAGAAGAAGGCAAAATGACCTAGTAAGTACAGGGCTACACTTTGGAGTCAGGAAGGCCCAGTAAGTCATTTAACTGATTGTTGGGAGACTCAAATGAGACAATGTATGCACAGCACTTTTTAATTTAGTTTAATTTAATTTTTTTTAATTTAATTTTTGGGTCCAAAGTCTCTCCTCATTTTTCTCTCCTCACCCCCATTACCCTTGTTCCCCACTAAGAAATCAAAAAAAAAAAAGGTTGCTACAAACATACAGTTAAACAAAACAAATTCTCCACTGGCCATGTCTTCCCCCAAATATGTCTCAATTTGTACTCTTGAGTGTGTCACCTTTCTATCTAGAGGTGGAGAGCCAGTTTCATCATGAATCCTTTGGAACTGTAGTTAACTTCCATTGTGTTGATGGAAGTTCCAAAATCTTTCAGGCTTATTTGTCTTGCCTATATTGTTGTGATTGCATAATTTTTTCTCCCAGTTCTGCTCTCTTCACTCCACATCAGTTCACACAAGGCTTCCTGGGTTTCTCTGAAATCATCTCTTCCATCAAGTCTTCTGGCCCAATAGTATTCTATCACATTCCTATACCCTACCTTGTTCATCCACTCCCCAAGTAATGGGTACTTCCTGGTTGCCAATTCTTTGCCACCCAAGTGCAAAGCTCTTTGCGAACCTGAAAGTTCTGTATAATCGTGAGTTATTAGAATTCAACAATAAATGGAATGGGCAGCCTAGTGAAGTAGTAACTTCCCTTTCACTGAAGGCAGTTGAGCAGAGATCTTTTAGGAGGCAGGTAGCTGCACAGACTAGATAGCCTGCTGGGCCTGGAATCAGGAAACTTCGGCAAATCACTTAAGAATACTCTCACCACTGACCTCTCAGTCTTGTGAGCTGGTTTTAGGGAATTCTTACATTTGGCAGGGGTTGTATTCAGTGACCTCTGAAGCCTCTTCCAAATCAGATTCAATAACACCTCCTCATTCCTCACCCAGAGGAATGAGGCTATGAGCCCATAGCCTTAGCATTCTTGGCTTTGCTATGTACTTACTTTCCGCTTGGGAGCAAAAGTAATCTCTTTGGATCTCTAACAAGGGTATTTAGAGCAAGTATTATCTTGCCTAATTTTGCAAAACTCAGAGTGTCTCCATTATCTCAAGAAATGTAGAATTCTGAAATCCCAAAACAAAATTGTTTTTACTTGACTTGTAATTTAGTATCCTAAACATAGGCTACGGGGAAAAGAGTATTTATTTCTTAGGTTTAGGCTCTATAGATTGAAATCTTGGTTCTGACATTTTGAAAGGGGAAGGGAACAAACAAACATTTATCTTTAAGTGTCTTCCATATCCCAGGCATTACACTAAGTGCCTTTTTTAATTATTATCTCACTTGATCCTCATAATGCCACAAGATAGGATCTCCATTTTAGAGATGAAGAAACTGAGGCAGAGATTAAGTGATTGCCCAGGATCACACAGCTAGGAAGTGTCTAAGGGCAGATTTGAATTCTGGTCTTCCTGACTCCAGGCCTGACATTCTGCTCTCTGCATCATCTAGCCATTAAGGGCCTCAGTCTCTACCTGAAAAAACAAAGGGTTTGGTTATATGCTTTCTTTTTTTTTAAATTATTATTATTTTTTATTATTAATACTTTTTATTTGTAAAACATATGTATAGGTAATTCCTAAACATTAACCCTTACAAAGCTTTCTTTTACAAATTTTCCCCCCTATTCCCCACCCCTCCCCTAGATAGCAGGATATCCACTATATGATAATTATGTTAGAATACTTAAATCGAATATATGTATAGTTATTGCCACACATCATTTTTTTTTTGTTCAGGAGAAATCATATCTATAAGAGAGAATAATCCGATAAAGGAAATACAATGCAAGCAAACATCAATAGAGAATATGAAAATGTTATGTTGTGGTCCACATTTCACATCCCTCTCTCTGGGTGCATATGGCCTTCTTCACTGCACAATTGTAATTGGTTTGAAGCATTTCATTGTTGAAGAGAGTCATGTCCATTAGAACTGATCCTCATATAGTACTGTTGTTGCCGTGTACAACGATCTCCTGGTTCTGCTCATCTCACTCAGCAGGTTATATGCTTTCTTAAGGTCCCTTCCAAGTAGTCATGTCTTTTTTGATCTCACTGCTGTGGGACCTCTTATCAACTCCAAAGAACAAGGAACTACCAGTTCCCAAAGTTACTTTTCGAAATTATTGAAAGCTTTTCAAATGCAGTCCATTATTTAGAATCTCAGTTTCCTTTCGATTGTTTGTCTATTCTGGTCCTTGAAATAGCAAACTGCTGTGCAGTTAATACAGTTGGTCTTTGCTCAACAAACGAGTAAGGCCCCATCCATCAATGTGGCACAATAGGAAAAACCCATTTTAAATGGCCTGGGGAGAGCTTTCTGGAAAGTCTTTTTAGAAAGACTGATTTGGTAGTTTACCTTGAGAATTTTACTTAAAAAATTAGTCTTTGCTAGTGAAGGGAAATGAACGCTGTCAATGTGCCTCCATTCCCTTTCCGGTACACAAAACCCAATAAAAATGAAATAAAAATGCAGATCATTTCCATCTTATTAAACTGTTAAACAGACAGACATTTTTGTTCAAATGGAGGCTTTCCAACAGCAGGCTCTGCTGTACCGCAGTATTGCCAGGCTGTGCATTGTTTCCATTATCGATGTCAAATGCCACACAACCAGTTTTGCTTGAACAACTGGCATCAACCGTGAAGGCAGTCAGCAGGAATAGATGCTCGTCCCCTTTGCCCTCTGTGGCTGGTTAGAGTCTAAGGCTGGCAAAGGGAATGACTTTGTCCATGTTCTTGGACTGATTTCTCTTTCATTCTCTGTCCCATTACCTTCACTTTGTAAATGTTTCCTGAGTAGTGCCCACTGTATTGAGCTTGATAGATATTACTGGAGTTCTAAAACTCCAAAGTCTAGGAGCTTGTAGGCTGGGTACTTTAGAGTGCCCAGGAGTAGGATGAAGCATGAGGAATACTTGAATACTAGAGCTAACAGAAATTTCAGAAATCCTCTCATCCAGAAAGGGCTAGTAGTGGAAGGAGCCCCAAGTCAGAATCAAGAGAACCTGGCTTTGAAATATGACTCTGCTTCTTACTACTTCCCCTCCCTGGACCTCAGTTTCCTCCTTTGTAGACAGAGACGTTAGAATAGAATAGACACTCTCTAAATACTCAGTACTATGAATCTCTTTATTTTATAAAGAAAAAAACATTCAGTGATTCTCTCAGTGCCCTAAAGCCAGATCCAACTTCAAAACTCACCTAATCCAAAGCCCAGCTACACAGGTATCCCTTCTACAATATCACTGAAAACACTCATCCAGTTTTGATTTGGAGACCTCCAGGGATGGTGAATACCTAAGCTTGGGAAGCAGCCCATTCCACTTTGGGATGGCTTTTAGACAGCCTATTCTATTGCCAGATAGCTTGAATTGTTAGCGCTTTCACTAGTACATTTCCTTCGGCAGGCACTTCATGTTTGCTCAGTTGAAGTGAATGACAAAAAATGTGCTTTACTTGGAGAGGCAGGGTAGCGTGAAGCAAATTAATGGCAGGATGAGATCTCCCGACTTCCAATGCAGTCCCCTTTTGAACAATATGGCATTTTAAAAGAAACTCAAATAAACCTACTGGCATATATTTTGTTGTTAAGAATTGTCGAAAATCAAAATCTGCCCATTGTCTTTACTATCCTTCCAAAATCCATGCTAAGCCCCTTAGGGGTAGGCCTGGTGTCCCTAGTACCTTGCAGAAGGCATGACACAAAATAGAAGATTAATAAATGTTTGTTGATTGATCTTTATCCCCAGTGTATAATAGATGCTTTTTAAATTGAAGTGATTGATGTGGACATACCCTCCACCAACCCCTCTGTAACAGAGTTGCTCTGGGTAAAAGTCACCATCTCTTATATGGTCAGTATGGCAAGGATTCTTTCCAAACTTAGCCAGGCAAGCTCTCAGACATACACTCCGTTTGCCATCTTACAATGAGAATATACTGACTCTAATGAAAACTTCATGTGGACCATCTAGGACCTGGGTTATTTCATGTATTAGTCAGAAGACTTGGGTTGAATCTCACTTCTGTCTTTCTCTCCCTGGGTGATAACAGGCTAGGCATTTCCCCTCTGGGTCTCAGTTTCCTTATTTGTAAAAGGAGGGAGTTAGATTGGATGGCTTCTGAGCCTTCTTCTATCTCTAGACCTCTGATACTAAGATCCAGAAATATCAAATGGAGTGGTTGAATTTACAGTCATTTAATGCCCACTAAAAGACCTTAAAGCTCTGATTAGTGCAATGATCAATCAGGATTCCAGAGGACCCATAATGCAGCATACAACCCATCTCCTAACAGTGGGTGATAAAGTCGAGAGGCAGAAAAGGACATGTACTTTTGGATGAGGCAAATGCATGCACTTGTTTTACTTAACTGTGCTTGTTTGTTACGAAGATTGTGTTTTCCTTTTTTCCCCATTGGGGGAGATGGTAACCAGTAAAAATGCTGCCAGAAAAGAAGAAAAGAGAGTCATTCAAGCATTTTTAAATATTAACAGACAGTTCAGAAGGAGCAGGATAACTTTGAGAAAATAACATGCTGAATTTATTATGTACTTTTAAAAAAGCAAGCTATATGTAATAGGAATTTGTGGTTCCACACATAGTGCTCTGTTGTTCTACTATATAGAAATGTTTACTTTTAGGGACACCTGTGAAATTCAGAATTTAAAAATAATACTTAAAGAGGTGGAGATGAGGAGGGAATGTATCCCAGGCATAGAGGCTAGCTTGTGTGAATGCTTAAGCAGGTCAAAGAATGCCAAATGCAGGCTTTAGGGGCCTAGCTGAATTTGTATTCCATAGAGGCAATAGGGAACCATTTAAGCTTTTTGAGGAGAGAAAGAATAACATTAGTTCTGTGCTCCTAGGAAGATTATTTTGGCAGACTTGTGATAGATGGATTGTAAGGGAGACTAGAAGCAGAGGGACCAGAAGGACTATTCTAAGAGTTCAGGCAAGAATACATAGGCGAGTACTCAAACCAAGATGGTAGGCATTGAAATGGAGACAAGGGGACAGATGCCAGAGATGTAGAGCTGACAGGACTTGGCAGCTGATTGGATATGGGGGATGACAGAGGAAGGGGCCTAGATCTGAGGTCTTTGCCATTTCTATGTCCTGCACGATTGACAAACTGGGAAAACTAATGGACCCCTTCTCAGAGTAATGTTTTAAAATACATAAAATAAAATCGATGGACTTAAAAAGGAAACAAATTATGTTCAAATGCAGTTATCAAAAATATTAAAAAAAAAAAAAACAAGTTCATAGATCCCAGGTTAAGAACTCTTGGTCCAGTGAGGTTGTCATATAAGATCCAGTTCTGAGGTTGCAAGTATAGACACCTGAAAGGATAATGGGCGTCCAAAGAAAAAAACAGGAAAGTTTGGAGAAACAGGTTGAAGAGAAAAGAGGATGAATTCCATCTCAGACCCATTAAGGGATTAGGATGCTGATAGGACATTTGGGTGGAGCTGTCCAGTGAGCTGTTGGCAGTGCTAGAGTGCATTTCAGGAGAGGAGTAGAGACTAGCAATACAGAGGGGGGAGTTATCTGCACAGAGATCATTGAACCCATGGAAACAGACCCAGAAAGGAGAAAGCCCATGACAGAGCCTTGAGAAACATCTATGCTTAAAGGGCAAGAGAAATCACCGACCTGGGTCGGTCATTTAGGTATGAGAGAGAAGCAAGAAAAACAGGGTCACTGGAGTGAAAGGCCAAATGTACATAGGGAAAGGGTGTAATCAGTGGAATCTTTAAAGCTGCCCAGAAGCCAGGGAGTATGAGGATGACTGAGGCAAAAACACATTAATTCTAGCTTCTAAAAGATCATTTGTATCTTTTTGATGGGTTATGTCAGTGAAGTTGTGAGGGCAGAAATCAGACTACAAGGGACAGAGACGGAGGAAAGACAGGAAATGGGGCTGATTCTCAAGTTGAACAGGGACTAGAAAGGGAAAGAACAGAACAGAGTGGAAAAACATTTATTAAGCACTTATTGTGTGCCAGGCACTCTGTTAAGGGTCAAGGATACAAAT
>JAJPUD010000770.1:414777-451957 GCA_023553655.1 Myrmecobius fasciatus | reverse complement strand
AGTGGAATCCTCCAACAACTGATTGACATGGCCTTTCCAGGAAGATTAGTGTTACCCAAGATTATCCGATGATCAATTCTGATGGATGTGGCTCTCTTCAACAATGAGATGATTCAGGCCAGTTCCAATGATCTTGTGATGAAGAGAGCCATCTATATCCAGAGAGAGAACTGTGGATACTGAGTGGGGATCACAACACAGTGTTTTCACTCTTTTTGTTGTTTGCTTGCATTTTGTTTTCTTTCTCATTTTTTTCAAATTACCATATTCCCCTTTGTCCAGATGTTCTGAAATTTCTCCATCTCATGCTTATAATAGCTTTGTATTTTTCCAAATACGCAAAACCTTGTATCCCAAATTTTTCTCCCTCCCTTCTTCCTACCACCCTCCCCTAGATAGCAATCCAATATAGGTTAAACATGTGCAATTCTTCTAAATATATTTTCATATTCATCATGCTGTGCAAGAAAAAATCAGATCAAAATGGAAAAAAGAAAATGACAGAAAAAAAACAAACAACAAAAAAGTTGAAAATGCTATACTATGCTTTGATCCATTCTCCATTTCACTCAACTTGAAAAATCAGCATTTCTAATTCTCAGATGCCAGCTATATCACAAAGCCACAGAGTCAAATTTCAAGGCAGGAAGTCTTCACAACTCAGGGATCTTGACTCAGGATTAGGCTTAAGGCCAAGGACAAGAATTGGGCAAGAGCAATAGCAATCTAGATAACTAGCAGCAGTGCCCGTTATCGAGGAGAGCCATAGAGCCACTAAATTGAAGTAACCCTAGTACTAACAGAACAGAATTGACTGCAAAGCCTCTGTGCATTAAAAGAAAATCTTCCAGAGGCTCTCAGTAGGAATCAGCAGTCCTGGTGATAAACCCCTCTCTCCTTAGCCAGGCTAGGTCCTTAGACCATAGAAAACATGGACCATCACCTCCTGAGTCTTGTGCACTCAAAGCTTAAGTGTTGTCCCTTCATCACCAAAGCTGACTTTCCCCCCAATTCCCACAATGTGACACCAGGATGGGCATGTTATCAACACTCTTACAATTGATATTTATTGATTGTTCCTCAAAACAACCCTTTGAGATAGATAGTACAGGGATTATTCCTCTCCCCATCTTACAGATGAGGAAACCAAAATTCAGAGAGGTCAAGTGATTTGCTCAGAGTTACACAGTGTTAAAGCTGGTACTTTACCCTCAAAAAGATACTTAATAAAGACATCTTGACCTGTTGAATTAAGAATAGTAAACATTTCACATATTTTGGTTTCTAATGCAGTAGTGGTCTAATTCTTGCTCTTATACTTGTTTTCAAAATTATTAGTGAACGAGATCCATAGGACAATGTATCTTGTTCTGCAAAATCAAAACAATGAAAATGACCTTCACTCTAAGTATTTACAGACTGGACACTTTCCTAAGATTGTGGAGTATTAGAGGAATGCACGCCTAAACATACTGAGCCAACTGGTTTTCATGAACTTGTTTATTCCAAAGATAATATAAAACACAGTTCCTTTTAGAAACAAAGGTCACAGCATCACCTGGTCAGGATCATGGAAGAGGGATAGAAACAGTGGCATTGGGACTTTCATAGGTCCAGCCTTGTTTACAAGTTTATTTCCATATAATTTCAACAAAATAGCTCATTTTCCAAATTCACTATTACAACACTTTAATCATTACACTTGTAGTAACATCAAGAGATAGTACAGAGTGTAGAATCCTGGCAGTGAAAATGTCCGTATTGTCGAGATCATTTTCTTCCAATAGATTTATACCTTATATTCCCACCATTTACACCTTAATACCTGAAATTTCAAGCTATTAAAATAAGCACACTCCAGTCAACTTAACACAGAAAGACAGCTTACACTTACTATCTAGAAATACAGTAAAAACAGCTGTCATAATGGGATCCAAGGAGCTTATTTGTTTACTTGTAAATGCAAAGTAGCCTTTGAGTGTTAGCAATTGAACAAGTACTCTTTCCCAATTGGCTGCTTGGAAGTCTTCAAGCTTATGATGATTTAGAACTGATCTGTAATTACAAATGACTTGAAATCACTGCAGAATTTCCCCCCAGATCTGACTGATGTGGTATAACACATTTTGGATGTAATCTCTCCCCCTTTAATACTGTTTTTTTTAAAACATAAGTCTTTTTAAAGACAAAAATGCTGATGATTTACAGACTGTACTAGTCTCCCCGCCAACCCCCATATGCAAAAAGACAATTTCTATTAAAATTATCTAATATGTATTTTAAAAATCAGACTCAATGGGGTTTGGGGAATTCCAACTTGGATATTTAATATTTGTTTAGTTTCATTTTTATAAGTGCACCTGAATTTGAAACCATAGCTTATTATAATGATTTTCTCCTTTGGGGATGTTACAGTTCCACTTTTTCTCCAACTTTCCTTAAGAGAGTCTCTTTGTAAAATATCCAGTGTTTGTTTGTTTTCTAAGTCTTTGAAAACCTTGACACAGATCTTATTATTCAATTAATTTGCTTTAGCCAAGTGGCTCTTCTCATTATTTGCCATAAGGCCAGCTTAAGACAAACCATTATTTTTAATTAACCCTTTTAAAGTAAGGTCAAGAGGACATTCGAGGGTTTTCCTCTCTTTCTTTATGCTCAATAGTCTGCTATGCTTTAGTAGTCAAAATTTTTATTGCAACTTTTCAAGGACTTAAATGGGTTGCAACCCCATGCCAAGTAATGCCTTGTATTTAATAAGCATTCTAACAAATGCTGCTTAAAATAAACCTTCCTCAATCAGTGCTCCAAGAGAAATTCAGCTAATTAAAAATATCAGCTTCTTTATAAACTTTGGCTACATTAAAAATCTCCTTTGTTTTGATAAGGAAGGTGCAGGGACTTACAAATCTATGGTTTGGACATATAGAGTGATACTACAAATGAGAATGAAAAAGAAATGGGCATATAATAATGTTGCCCAAATTTTATTTTATTGGCAACCATATACATATATATGTGTGTATATATATATATATATTTAAAGCAGATATCTGCTCAAAATATTATAGTGGCAGGACACCATTTTGTTTACATTTGATCATCCCATATGAAGGAATGAAATCTATCATTCTTCTTCTGGACATCCTACCATCCATTTGCAAGTTGTCATTATTACAAAACATTTGGATTTTTGGAAGTCCCCCCACCCTTTTCTTTCTGGCTAGTGCACTCACTTTGCCCCCTCAGTTTTTCTCAGCTACTTTCCATACAGTTAAAAAGCACCTTGAAAAGTATTAGGTTTAGAAATTCTTTCAAGTCAATATTAAACTGACCTTGCATAAGTAAAGCTTTTCTGAAAATGGGGACAGAGGAGCAGCAAATTCTTGAAGTGAAAATGCTGGACTTAAAATTAAGACAGGTTCAGATCCTACCTCTGACAATTAGCAGCTGTCTGGCTCTGGGTAAGCCACTTATCCTCTCAGAACCTCAGTTTCCCAGTTTGTGCAATGAACTTTGCAGAATGAACTCTGTTGTACCTACACCACAGGGCTGTTGCTTATGAAGAGGCTCAGGTGAAAAAATGGATGTAAAAGTACTCTGCAAACTTTTAAAAGACTCTAATACAGGCTTAAGCTTGTATTAGATTGGACTGTCAATACAATAGAGTATTAGAGTAGGACTTTCTGTCTCCCCCAAAAGTCTCACAATTAGAAATTCATGTTACCAGATTTCAATGCTACATGACAGAATTTGTCATGAGTTGATCAAAAAAAGAGAGTGAGTTAATGAATGTTGTTGGTTCAATCACTTTGCGGTCATATCCAACTCTTTATGATCCCATTTGGGAATTTCTTGGCCAGGATACTGGAGTGCTTTGACATTTCATTCTCCAGCTCAGTTTACAGATAAGGATATTGAAGCAAATCTGGTAAAATGATTTGCCCAGGATCATACAACTAATAAGTGTCTCAGGCCACATTTGACCTCAGGAAGATGACTTCCTGACTCCATTTTGCCACTTAGCCAGAAGACCTGAGTTCAAATCCAGTTCAAACCCAAATGGGGTCATAAAGAGTAGGGTATGACTGAACAACAATAACAAGTTCATACCAGCTTATCCATGTAACTGTTGACCCCCTCTACCAAACTTTCTCCCAAATCAATAAGACTGGAAATGTTTTTATGATGTTACAAAAATTCTTGTTTATCATTTCATCTGCTGAGTAAACAATAGGGGCAACCAATAAATGGAAGGCTGGGGGACAGATAAAAGGAGGAAGAGATGAATTACTCAGAATTATTAAAAGAGTTCATTTACATGTTAGTTTCATTTATGCCTGAAATAAGTTTTTGATTTGAAAAGAAAATAGCAATCATTGCTACCTTCTCAACAGAACTTTTGTGAAAATCAAACATTAGAACAATTCAGTAGAGCCATACACCAAACTGGTCCATAATGGCACCCACATGCAAGGGCTTAAACCAACAGGACACTGAGGAGACGAAAAAAATGGAACCGTCTTTAAATCAACTTTTAAGTACTGTTGAGTTTTTTTTTCTGTTTTAAAGGTGCATTTCCCACATACAAAAATGACAATGTTTTTTGAATATAATGTTTTTATAAAGCTTTGCTTTAGTAATGGGTCATTATTAAGAAACAAAAAAAAAATTGTTTTAATATACAGCCAAGCCCAAATACTGGGATTAATTTTGACAGAAAGGGCAGCTCCTCAGCAAAAGCATAGGGATTGGATTTAGACTGAGGTTGGTCCCTTTCAACTCTGATGACTGATGCCTTGATGATCAAGCACGCTGCAGTTTCCTATCATATGTTATTTCATCAGTCATAAAGGATACAGTATATTGCCAAAACAATAAGGCATTTCATAATGTGGTTCTTATTTAGGTAAAAAGTCAACAGCATGCACTACTGGCAACCAAGATAAAAACACAGCTCATTGATTGCTTCTTTATCAAAATTTGCCTTGTAATTTGAGTATTAGTTTGGCTAACTATGGTGACCATAAAGGCGTGGTTTGAAGTTTTGAGATGTTTATTATTCTTAACTTGTATTCTTATTTCAGATTTGTGGGTAGTTTAGGATAAAGTCTTTGAGTTGAAAGGGATTGTCTGAGGTTATTCAGTGCAACCCTAGTTGAAATAGGAATCCTCTATCTGGCAATCATTTGCCTCTGCTGAACTCCACGATGGAGAATTCATTACAAGGGGACCTTTCCATTACTGGAGAGCCTTCATTGTCAGCAAGTTCTTCCTTAAACAAAGTCAACCAGAAAACACTAAACTGACTTCAAAACTAAAAATACAAGCCCAATGAATTCCAAATAAGTTACGATGTAAATGACTAAAGCCAAAATTGAGCCAATGAGGAGATGATCTTAAAAGATTCTTCAATTGCTCAGATCATTAAGGCATTATTAAAATCCCAAAGATTACTAAAAAAATTTCCTTGGCTTTGTAAATCTGGATTCTTTTCCCCTTTCTCAAAAGCCCCATAATGACATCATTATTGCTAGAGTGAAGGAAACACTTAAAATAGTAGCTTTCATTTCATAATACCAGTCTATAAGAATAAAAATGTGATCATCTCTTTAGAAAGACAGAGTGGACATTTATTGAGACCCCACTGGGTAATGTCTTATTAGGCACTGCGGTTACAAGGAACAGCACAGATGTAATGACAAAACTGCGAAGTTGAAGACATTTATTTGTGGAACACTACTAGCAATTGCCCTGCAACTTGGAAGAGAAATTCAACAAACCTCAAGCTATATAGAGCACATGGAAGGGGTTACATGTGTCCTGTGTCTTCATTATCACTGCCTCCAAGGCTGCTGTCAGTAGACTGAGTGCCATCATCATCGAAGCCTTCTCTCTTATGTACTTTCTTTTCTTTTTGCTCTTTTGGTGTACTCTTCCCTGGGAACTGTTTCCCTGCTTCCAGGGCCCCGCTTCCAGAAGCAGAATCGGGATCTGATGAATGAATTTCTTTCTGGATGTTAGGATGCTCTAAAAAAGACTCCCAGCCTTTCAGTCTTTCTTCTCTCTCTCTTGATGTCTCTTCAACCTATATATGAATAGAAAATATTATTCTTACTACAAGGTACAACAGTTACCTTAAGTAACTCAAGAGTAACAAGTAACTTCAGAAACAGCTCAAATAACTAACTTCTCCAAAGCTAGGATTACTATACCACGGGATAGTTTATTTTAATCATATCCCAGAGGCCAGCTGTAGTGAAAAGAGACATGCTCATGTAATAAAAGGGGATACCACAAAATTTGGAAACAGTATAGCAGATTGGAAAAGGAGTTGACTTTACTACTTTTTCTAAAATGTATGAAATTTATATAGGAGTTAGTATTCTGATAAACTTATGGAAGAAGTGCATAAATAATAATACATAACAATAATGAAATTATCAAATTTGTAATCTGAGAAAAATCTAATCTCAACTTGGATATCTGATATTTGGTATCTAAAATCTGACAAGATCAGTTTCCTTAAATGGTCCTTGGACACTCCAAATATTTCAACTGAAATTGAGATAAGTGATACTAAAAACAACAACAACAACAACAATAAACAACAGCTTATAACCCCAAATGGAAAAAAAAAAACTGTCTTATTCTACATTGTCACTGCTTTTACCTCCCATCCATCCATTCCATGCAAGACTCAAGATTTAGTTTCTACTTCTTCATTTTAGACTTTCATGGAAGATGACTGTGATTCATACCCCTCATACTTCACAATCCCTCCCACAAAGTTACATGTACAAAATATTAATGAAAATGACTTATTACATTAAACTGATTAAATAGAACCTATTGTCTAAGTGTGGAGATCTATAGTAAGTCTCCTTATGCCAAACAAAATTCTGATTGTTTTATTTTTGAATTCATCATGAATATCTTACCTGAATGCAAGACATGGAGAGAAGATAGGTAGAAGGAAAGAGGAGCCTGGAAAGCTATAGTTCTCACCTGGTAATCGGTCACACCATCCCATACTTCTACGGTTAACTGCCGACCACCAAACCATCTCCCATTGAGGGCTTGTATGCAGAGATCAGCTTCTTCTGGTTCCTTGTATGACACAGAGGCCACACCATCTGGATGTCTCTGTAAAGGGACAAAAGATGGCATAATTAAAATGCACTGTCTCCTCCTCAACTAAAGTAGGTGGAGGAAACAAAAAGATTGCAAGCATTTTATATACACTGAGGACCAATGATGTGCAGTCTATTCACTGGCACAGTTCCTGGCTCTCTTCCCTCATATTTGGCCTATAAAATGGAGACTTAAAGAGTGGCCAGCTTGGGTGATGGGTCTGCCCCACCCCCATTCCCCAGAAACTTTGTTTTTGAGATTTTCCAAATTATTTTCTAAAGAGCAAGTGACTAAGCAAGAGTTGTACAACAATCAGTGGCAAAAGTTACCTGTTCCCTAGATCACCTAGAGGTTTGCTCTGCACACCCTTTAACAATTTCTCAAGGCCAAGTGTAGAGAAAAAGGGGCTCTTTTAAGTGAAAAGGCTTGTGTAAGGACTGGCAAAAGATGGGAAGCAGAGAAAGGAGAATGATTTGTAATTGAAAGGTAGTTTTTAACATTTGTAATTCTATTTTAATTTTAGGTTTGGACTTTCTTTCTGAACCAAGGCAGAAGCTGCTATGGTTGTTTCAGTTTCTTCGTAAATGGGAAGCCACATGCATAAGAAAGCAAAGATAAGGAGGGAAGCTGGCAAAGGAGTAAGTACTGACTAGCTGTCCTCCCTTCCAAGTAACTGATTACTCCTCAGATTTAACCTTCCATCTTACCAATAAGAAAAAAAAAACATTGCAATAGGAGAAGTTGCTGTTAAAAACAAGAGATCATATTTCAAAACATGTAGGTGGGAACTACAGAGAGAAAACATTGTCCTTTGTCAAAAGACAAGGTCAAGAGTAAGTATGCAAAGAAAGGAGACTGAATTTTTCCTGTCTTTTCCTGAACCTGGTCAGAGGTCTAGCCCTTGGTTTGAAGGGAAATTATTGCTAATCAATGCTTATTTCTTGACAAGCACCAGATAGCCTCACATGGAATGCTGGTACATATTGATAAATCTCATTTGGTTCCTTATAGGACATATTTCATTTTTTTGTTGTCATGCAGTTATTTAAGTTATGTGTAACTCTCTGTGACTCCATATGGGGTTTTCTTGGCAAAGATACTGGAATGGTTTGCTATTTCCTTCTGTAGCTCATTTTGCAGATGAGGAAACTGAGGCAAACAGGGTGAAGTGGTTTGCTCAGGGTCATCCAGGAAGCAAGTCTATGAGACTGGATTTGAACTTGGGAAGAAGAGGCTTTCTGACTCCAGGCCTGGTGCTCTGGCTACCACAGCACCACCTGGGGGCCCCATAGGGCATATACTTATGATTGAGGAGAATTGGCTGGCCTTTGCTTTTCCTGGTTTAGGGAGCTCCCAGATGAGGAGATTCCTTCTGTCAATACAAGTTGGGACTTTGGGGACAACTTTTGGTCTGTGAGTTGCCTGGAGCACTGAAATATGAAGCAAGTTCCCTAGGATGCCACGGCCAGGACTTGATAGGGGAGGAAGCTTAGCCCAGACCCTAGTCGGTTGTGGGGACAAACCTCTTCTCTCCACTAAGTCTCTTTATGATTAGATAAGGAGGCCTATTAGGTAGAAAGGGATGCTAAACTCCGGATGTACATTAAGGCCTGTTACCTGGAAGACTGATTATTTCAAGCAATTTTGGTCCAATTGGGTCATGTACTTACATCAAAGAGAAGGACCTTCTTTACTTGCCCAAACTTTTCACACTCTGTTCGGAGGTCTTCTCTGATTTCATTTAGCACTAATGGATCCTCCTGCAAAGAACGTACATGGTTAAACACATTTCTGTCTCAACTGTAAATCTTTCTGACCCATTTCCTTTCTTAAACAAGAAAAGGAAGCTAAAATATACTATACTATTACAAACACAATCTGCTTTTATAAAGTGGTTTTTATATTTACAATTAAACCTGTTTACGGTTTAGGAAAGCATTATGTGCACAGAGAGAGCAAAATGTAGGCTTTACCTTTCTCTTCAAAGTCTCTCATGTGTCAAAATTAAATATAATACAAGAGTAACAAGTGCAGAGAAAGCCTCATTCAAGGATCCACTGAATATTAACATCAAGAAAGGTGTCAGACATGTTTATCATTACCATAAAAGATTTCCTATCAGTAGAAATATCCTCCAAATATTTTTATAGACAAATTATACCATAGTAACTATACTAAGGTCTGACACATTACAAACTCTCAGCAAACTCCATAGTCAGAGACAATGATCAGACAGTTCACACTGAAAAATCCGAGCAGATGAACCCAAGTGTTGCCAGCTTTTAAAATGCAGTTAGATGTGTAAAGTTAGCCTATCGATAAGCATATTCTGTAGGAATGCTAGACACATATGATGATCTAGGCCCAGAATTAAAAAGGAAGTGACCAAAAAACTGCCCAATGTTCCTGCAAAAGCCCTTCTGCTTAACATGAGTATTCCTTGTGATGTTGCTACTTGGCTGAGATTCCTAGAATTAGTGGTACCAGGTACGTGAGGATGATAAAGAATTCAAAGGGCAATGATGGCTGAATGGTGGACATAAGTGGGCTGGCGTGTTCCCAACAGTGACTGGTGTGTGAGGTAGCCTAGGAGGTATAGGAAGGCAGCATATGGCCAGAAAAGGCAACATATGGTCACAAGGAAGAATGAGACAATGGTGCTGTGTACCTTCCAGGACATCAAAAGGCTAAGTCCTCTAGTGGGCTGGGGAGAGGTGTTGAGGCACATTTGTTCATTTAAACATGAATGAGAGAGAGAATGAGGACCGGAGGGACATTTGCATTGATGAAACTGAGTACCCAGACTATGAAAACGACACTCATGATCTCCATGCAGTTTTGCCACATATGACAAACATCCAAGGACAGAGTTAGAAGGGGCTAAAGTGAGAAGATATGAGGCTCTCATTTGACAGATGAGAAAACTAAGGTCCAGAGAGAAATGATTTGCCCATAATGCACCTACTTAGTGGCAGCCCAGGCCTCAATATACTCCATTGAAGGCACTTTCTACCATCCCATAGGTGAAGAGAAAAAGTCATTTAACCTGTGTCTTCAGTTCCCTGACCCGCCATCCCTAAGTCTTCCCTCTTGCAAGCTAAAGATGCCCATTTCCTTGGACCGATCCTTATGTGGCATGATTCTGGACCCGTTCCCACTCAAGTCAGACTTCAGCTTTGGGTGCCTACTGTGAGTACTTAGCATCAGAAATATTGCCTAAAGCCTCACGCTCTGTAGCCACCCTCCTTCACCACATATGGGATTCTATTGACACTGCCTCTTTTTAAATAAATGACATTTAGGGTAGATTCTCTTTTTATAGAAATTACCCAAAGCTTGATAGACCATTCAGTAAATAAAAAGTATACAGTCCTTAAACTTCCCATCACATCACTAGGTTTAATTTTAGAACTCTATCACATTGAAAAGAATAGGATCTGCTTGTTAGAAACTACAAAGGAATGAAGTGATGAAAAAGCATTTCTTAAGTGCCTGCCATGAGCAAAGCACTGGGAATACCAACAGAGAAGCAAGACAGGCCCTGTTCTCAAGGAGCTCATGTTCCAACATATTAAGGAGACATATTCTGACCCTCAAAAAGAAGGTGGTAATAGGACAGCTTCCACTGAAGTTCTGATCAGATGGCCTCCTTGTGTAGTGTGGCAACTTCTTAAAAAGTGGTGACAGAGTCCAGGAGGACTAACTCAGGACTGATTGCCTGTGTGGTTCTGAGTACAGTCTAGCCAAGTGCCACCATCTCTTTTTGTTGATATTTTTTCCTACTGGGGGTGGAGGGGTGGGGGGAGTTAGAAGTGGGAGTTCTATTAACACAAGTGACAATCTACCAAGGCTTCAGTCTGAGTAGGCAGACAGAGTACTCACTGACAAAATTGCAAATCCTTGAAGCATCACAAACATAATGAAAGTTCTAGAGCTATTCATGTAGGAGCTGCAAACATATTAAGAAAGCACAAACATAGCTTTGCCTCATGTTTCTTGTCCTGGGTTCAAAGAATCTCAGAATTGGAAAGAGATCTCAGAAAGCAGCTGGTCCAATCAAGTGAGCCCTTCCTCCTAACCATCCCCATGTCCAAACCTGCAGCCACTCCCTCCACCCCCAACCTTAATTAACAAATCATTCTGCATTGAGACTCGGCTCATAAGAACCGATGAATAAAGGTAATGACACAAATTTCTGTTTTAACAGTTCATGAAATGAAGTTGTTGTTCTATGAATTTCTAATAACGTGGGTCTAGCTACATTCTCTTTGCATGGGCTTCTACCGTCCAGGAGTTTAGGTTCGTTTTCTCTCTTATAAATTTTACAGATGGCAAAGCTATACAAAGAAGTGGCCTTTCCCTCATGAAGGCCTGTCTCTCCTAAAAGCAAAATAAACACATTACTCTAAGCAGTAATGAAAATGGAATTTAAGAGCAGAAATGTAAATCCCTGCCCACTGGAATGAAATGACAGCTTTTCAGCAGGCCTGCCGGTTTGCTGAATCCTAAGAGCTCCGTTACTTGGGAAGGGGTGGCATTTATATATACTTAGCCATAAAAGACATTCTGGTCCCTCTCCAATCCATTACTTCTAAATATCAGTAATACCCTTGTACTTTAAACAAACTGTGCTATTTCTGATTCCTCGATTCAACTTCCCAAAGAAAATTTTGGATTTTAACAAATATGAGTTTCACAATTTCCCCACTGGAAGCTACCTCACTCCAGCTACCTAGTGGTACCTAGGCCTGAATGATATGGATCAGATCAGTGATCCTCTAGCTCCTGCTTGCAAACCTCTAGGAAAGGGATGTGTGCCACCTTCCTGAAGGAGCTCCACCTACTCTGGGACAGTACACATCGACAGGAAGTTCTTCCTGACATCTGGTCTCCAGTGGCCACTTTGTCCATGGCACCCAAACAAGTGGAACCCTTTCCTATGTGAGAGCCCTTCCTTAAAACACTCAAAGGCAGCTCTCATCTGTTCTCTCTCCAAGTGAAAGAAGATCACAGAATCAAAGATTTAGAATTAGAAGGGACCTCAGAAGTTACCAAGTGTACGTCCTTCATTTTCTAGATGAAGAAACTGAGACTCAGAGAGGTTTCAGTAACTTCAGTCACATCACTGAGTGTCTTTCAGTGGGGTTCAAATCTAGCCAGTTTGACTGCATGTTGCTTCTCCTTGAACGACACTCCCATTTCCCTCACCTGCTCCTGAACAGCATGAACTCAAGGCCTTCCTTGCAAGTTATTTCAACTTGCTGATATTCTTAAAATGTAGTAGCCACGAATGAATCCAGTATTCCAGATGTGGTGTGAGTAGGACAGAAGAGAGGAAGTCTTATCTCCTTATTCATGGAAGCTATGAGGCTTTCTTCTCTATTTTTGCAGCCCATGACTGCGTTAGCTTTCTTGACTGCCACGTCACCCTATTGACTGATATTGGACTTGCAGTGCACTTAGACCCTTACATCTTACTCAGACAAACTATTATCATCTCCTCTACAGAATCCTCAGAGCCTACATATAAAGCTGGAAAGGACCTCAGAATCAAGTTCAGTCTCCTTGTTCTACAGAAGGAGAAACAGCCTCCAAAAAGGGAAGTGGCTTGCTGAAGAGCATACAGCTAGTAAATGGCAGATGCAGGATTTGCACTCAGGTCCTCTGACTTTAGAACTTTGGGACACACTCTGAGAGACTTGCTTCCAGGCTGACATTAAGCCATCACTGACTAGGGGGGTCTGGCTACCTAGTGAATCCATCCAATTGTACAATGAACTAGCCCACTTCTCTGTCATTTTTCAAGAATAGCACAAGATAATTTATTGAGTGATTTGATAACCTATAAGGGAGCTAGAACTCCAGTATTCTGCTAATTTCTCAGCTTAGTAACTGGGCAAAAGGAAATCTAGTGAGTCTGGAAAGACTTTTAGCTTAGTGGCTTCAGTTTGCTTTATTGGTATCAGTAAAATTAAAAAGAAATTATAGTAACCTCCTTGATCTCCTTTGTCTGAAAATGGATACTTCATAAATTGCTGTCTCTCTATAAAATATGAAAATGTTGCTTATAACAACAACCACCACAACAACAAATTTCTGAGCAGAAAGAGCCCTTAGATTAAAAAGACTCAAGACTACAATCAGATCTGAGTGATGTGGGAATTGCTCCAAATCCTGCTGTAAAAATCTTTATAGCTATTAAAATTTCAGAAAGCTGTCTCTAGCTACTTATTATTTGTTTTCCAGCCTGTGTTTTTCCCCAGAGAGCTGGTGGTATTTCTTTTTTCCTGATGAGGACATGGAAAGGGAAGCTGCTACCCCTTAAGAAAGTTCTAGTTAGATGCACTTAAGAATGAGGCTGAAATACACCCACTGTTGCTGTTGTTTTCAATCTTTTCTTAGAGCACTTTGTCAGCTGATGTATTTTTAATAAGGCTAGAAATCGTATATATAGAAGGTCCTCTCATGTCAGAGAAAATTAACATTTGTCATTTGCCCTCATGTTAAAAAGTATTTTTAAGTGCCTCATTTCTAACACCCTTCAGCTGTCTGATATATAAATGTACCCCAAAGGGGAGGGGAGCACTTGCTACTTTTGGAAACCCCTACCTTGTCTGTGATTGAGATCAGCTTTAACTAAGAATGACTATGATGATAATCACTATCCTTTAGGAAATGCAACCTTTCCCCAAAAGCAATCCAGGGAAAACCAGACTTCTATGTTGAGCCCTTGCAATAGAAGAACACAACTTCAGAAGGTATTCTAACCCTCTTAAATCATTTGTCAATTGTACACAGCAACCTGTAAGCTGTCGTAATGAAAGCAAGGGAGGTGAATGACCAAAAGTACAGCAGGCACCTGACTAGTCTTTGAACTTTGACATGAGCAAAGGAAAAAGTGAATATCTAGGAGGTCATAGATCAAAGGAGCCAAGATAGGGAGCTGGAAGGGAGCTTGAGGCCACTGAGTCTAGCCTCTTCATTCTACCCAAGGGGAAAGCGTGGTGGAAAAAAACAGATTCAAATTTTGGTTCTACTGCTTTCTAGCTTGTGACTTCGAGCAAGTCTCTTTACCAAGCTGAGCTAGGGAGTTAGATGTGATGACTGCTGAAATCCCTTCTATAGTTTTACATGCTGTGATCCTAGAATATCTACCTGGGTCTTACATACCACAAAATCCCCTTTATGGCTATGAATTTTGGGATTCTCTGAAACTAGTATTTCAGTAAGTAACGGGTCCTGATACTTCACAAATCAACCTGGGTCCAAGCCCAGTCATTCATTGTTCTCTATCTGTAAATCTTTTAATGACTGTTTGTCATTGCTTTCCCCAATGAGTTATTTGAGGCTTTAAGTTGAAGCTTAAGCAAAAGGAAATCTGGATTAATTTCAGAGCTCTGCCATTTTAATTTTTCTGCCTCTACTACTTCTACATGTGAAATCGGTCAGTTGGAATGAAGGGGGCTTTGGAATTCTCCAAAAAAGCATGGTGCCCCTGTGGTCATCTCCCATGCTGCTACTGAGTGGTATTCGGGAAAGCACATGCACACTCTGTAAACTTTAAAGAACAATATGAAGAGAGCGATTCTCAACATGATGGCAAAGTGTCTGCTAAGAAGGACTGACTGAAACATCTCACCTCAAAATCCTTAGGATGGAACATATTCTTGATAACGATGACACGTTCATGCCGCATTCGTGTGGTGCCCATTTTCTTCTCAGGCCACCAATCTAGCTGTCTAAAAAAATGAAGTAACAAGAAGAATATGCAATGCAAATATTTATGAGAGAAAAATCTTATTCATTAATTATTTTCCCTCACTGGGCAATCAATAGTGACAAATACTTCATTGCCTTTAATGTAAACACAAATCTCTATTTTCTTCAGTTACCATTCATTGGAGACCATTTGGAATGAAAAATAAACATGTCTGCAGGCCCTGAGTGTGGCCCAGGCCTGTTTTTTTTGGATTTTTTTTTTTGCAGAGCCACTCCCAGTTTAGAAAGTTAGTGTTTCTTTGAAAATGCCAATGTCATTTGTGAAAGAGAGCTTAATTATACCAGTAAATGTCTTTGAAGTCTCTTCTAGTTACACATACAGAACAAACTCGCCATCCTGTATTCATATACTTCCCTCCTGAGAGACACTAAGGAATCATGGGGCTTATAGCTAAAAACTGTGCTCATCCTTAATTTTTTTTTTGCTTTGACAGCAAATTCACCAATTTCACTATAATTTTAGGGTTCCTCCCTAATCAACACAAATGTATCACTTTGGCTACTTTAAAAAAAAAAACTAAATTTTTACAAAGTTTCAGTTTCCTAATGATTTTACGTTCAAATTTTGGTAGTTGCATTTTAATTAGCATCTAATTACTCTAATAAAGAATTTCTTAGGGTAAAGAATATAAAAGAACCAATGTTATCTAAAGCACTTAAAAAATCTTCTCATATTTCTATTGCAAATAAATAGGATACATTTCTACCACTGGGGGGGGGACCCAAATCTCCCTGTTGTTAGCATATCCCTGTAAGATTCTGGGTCATCTCTCTCTAGTTCTCTAGGAAAGAATGCCTTTGCAGAGATGGCATTTATAGGAGATCATATGCATATGTTTGGAAGAATAAAGCAATTAAATTCCAATTGTCACAAGTTGTTGGCATGTTTTAGCCATGATGCTTAATGTGAAACACTGTGCCCAAACAAAAATGTCTACAGAAAAAAGTCAACACCAACTTTTGTTGAAGAGACAGCTTTTTCTTGTAATCTTTGCATTTCTTCTTCTTCTTACTGGCATCATATTCACCCTTGAGCTGAAATTTTGCCTTTTCAACATGCACTCTGTAGCCTCTGATTTGATCATCATCTAGAAGCTTTAATGCTAGATGGACAGATTCTTTCTATGTGAAGGTAAAACAAAATCTGTTACATTCTATTCTGAGAAATCATAAAAATTATTTCCAAGAGAGACGCACATTCCAGGAACATACACCAACAATGTAATTCAATGTAATAATGTAAAATATGGAACTAATTTAATGCAGTGCAAAAAACAATGAATCGTGTGTCAACAAACTTGGTTCCTAGTTCTGGCTCTAACACTAATTAGTATGGCCTTAACTTCCTTTCTCATGGCCTCCATTTTCTCATCTGTAAAAAAGTAAAGGGTGGTTAGATGGACTGGATTACCTCTAATATCCCTTATTGCTTTAAAATTTTATGATCCTGATATCCAAAAGCCCAGGTAATTTGGTAATATCTATTGTCTTCCAATTCCTATCTAACCTGGCTCTTATGATCAGCTGAAAACTACAAGATGCTTTTCTGTGCAACATAAGTTTTATGGTATTGGTTCCTACGTCAGTGGAGAGTACTGTTAAAAGTACTACTTGAAGCTCTGAAAGTAGTCCTGGCAGAGAAATGAAATGATAAGAAGGACTCAGCAACACTCTACCTGAAATATGATACTCTGATACTTGAGTTCCTCTTGCCTACACTCTGCTTACTGACCTCTCTCTACTCAAGCTTCCAATGGAGCAATTTTCTAAGTTCTCCATTATCTCCAAATCAAGTTTCTTAGAGGCCCCATTTCTCCTCTAAAAATACTGTTGGGTCCAAACTAATCCCAACAGGTATTTATGCATACACTGATAAGAGTTTAATAATTCTGGACTCGAGTTGGGAAATGTCTATAAATTTCCTTGGATTTCATTGCATAATATCTTTAATACTTTGGGGGTAATTTTCAGTTCCATCACAGTCAGGACCCAGCTCTAAAGCCCCCACATTATGTAGCCTTTCTTTGGACTGTTCAACCCCAGCCCCACTTGGATGCCCCTTACCCCACTCTACATGTACTCAGCATTCTTATGTTTATTGTGGGGAGTGTGGCACATCATTATTTGGTTCTTCTTAATGGCAGTCTGCAGCTATTATCAAGTTGTTATATCTCATTCTGTTACCACTATCATTGGACATCTAAGTTCCTCAAGGATGAGGGTTTTTGTCTTCTATTTCTCCCATCTTCTCTAGGATGTGCTAACCCAATGCAGTTTACAGGTGGGTGTTCTATAAATGTTTGTAGATTTTGCCATTATTTCCCCTGATAGGTCCATGCAACTTATTAGTCAACTCCCAGTTTTTATTAACTACATACTCCCTTCTTTGGTTAAAAAAATGCAGTAAACATGGAAGGTACAAACTCCTTGCCAGTCTAGCTAGACAAGATATATTCCCTGGCACAGTCACCCACACATGAAAGCTGAAATCTGAGTTTCCCTTATACCTCAATCAGGATATTTCTAGGTAGTGGACATTATTCATTAAAGTTTAGTCTTAAATCACAAGTTAAGGTTCTCACTCCATATTATCTATGTAACCAACCTTCAAATAACAGCAAAGCCCATCTCCTTTCAGATTTCCTTGTTTATCTTTATAAAGTTTGATTTTATATTCTTCTGTTTGAGGATCTTTCATGATAATGCCACATTTGGACATAAGCTGAACAAATTCCTCCTTTGTAATGTCTGGAGGTAAGCCTGCAAAATTAACAAAGACACTGCAATATATTTCAAAAAGTAGAATACAGGGGTAGTTCTCATAAAAGGTGCTTCATCAGGGCATTCTACCAATTAGAAATGCCCATGAACTGATAATGTACCATCAGTTTAAGAACATTCACATGACACATTCATTTGACTATATTAAAATAAAAAATCCAAATTTAAAATATCACTTATTCATCAAATTAGCAAAAATAATTAAAACAAAATGCAATGTTTGTAGGTATTTTGTATTCCTTATATACTCTTACACAAAAACATATAATTTCATTTTCTGTTTTTTAAAACCACTTCCACAGTTAAGTAAAAACCTAATGACTCAGAAGGTGCAGAAGCTGAGATTTTCACGGTAACTACATTTTGCAACTTATACATATAACAAAATTTAACCAATATATCTAGAATTTAACTGCTCAGACTTTAGAATGGCTAACTGTATGCTGCATTTCAATCAGGATTATCTCAGGAAAACCTGTTATTTACATATATATATATATGTGTATGTATGTATGTGTGTATATACATATATATATGTATGTATGTATGCATGTATGTTTCAATTATTTAGCCTGTCATGGGATCTAGAGGTAGAAGGGACCTTAGAGATCACCTAGGACAACTACTTCCCAACTTTATAAATGGAAGAAACTGAGACCCAAAGAAGGCAGTTAACTAGTCTGAGTCCAGTCAGTGTCCAAGGTGGAGCCCAAACTCTACCCCTGTATTTCACCCACCACTAGCTCTTCACATATGTAGAAACAGTGAGTTTGCAGAATAAACTTTGATTGAGATCTATATTTTACCGTTGATTTTTCCTATTAACAAATTTAACAAGAAATATACATCTCTCACTGTGGATGTGTTTCCAAATACAATCATACCAAACTTTGAAATAAAATATACACTCTAAGAAAAGTAAAATTATGTTAAAAATCAAACTTTCTATTATAATATAATGGAAGATGCCCTTTTAGGACTTACCAGTAACATAAACATTTGTATTTCTGTCCTCTTCAACTTGAAACCATCCTAAAAATAAAATTAAATTTATGAGTCCCAGAGCACAGAAACTTGTTAGATGCTAGTTTCTCTAAGCTTCCAACACCCTGAATTTAGAGCTGGAAGGTTCTAGGTCAGTGATGAAGAAGGTGGCCCAGAGTGGTGAGGTGACTTGGAGGTGGGAAGGGGGTGGGGAAAGTGATGAGTATAAGGGCAAAAGGATAAGGATCCAAACCCAGGTCCTTGGGCTTTAAACCAGCATTCTACTCTCCCTGCTGTCCTACACTGGCTCTCTTAGCTTCAACATATCTGGGAACTTAGATCATCATCCAAAACAATTCAAATCCTTACCCTCCTTTTTAGAGTGCTTCTGAGATGTGCAATTTATTTATTTTCAGGGAATTGATTTGAAAAGGGAGGTGGGCTTATCTTCATTCTAAAAAATTCTAATAACTATTTTAAAAGACTTCCTCCTGCTATTTCACTAAAATCTATTGCTATCCTCTGAATATTGAGGGTCAGACAAAGTTGGTTTTTTTTTTAGGCTATCACAGTTTCTAAGATAGACAGCTGCTTACCAGGTTCAGGCTTTCTTTTTTCTCCTTTCTCCTTTTGTTCAATATTTTGTATGGATTTTTTATCAGTAGGTTTGACTTTAGCTTTTTCACTCACACCAGCTTTATTCTCTTTTTTTGTATGAGAAGAAGAGGGACTATCATCAGGGAACCCATAATTGGCTTGATATGTAGCAAGGAAATCTTCAGTTATCTAAAAGGAAATTCAAATATGTAAATACAGCTAACTTAATTCTTCCCTAAATCACAGTATAACAAGGTATGGTACTATAGATGGGTTTCTTTTTTTTTTTTTTAATGCATTTTATTGAAGCTTTTTAATTGAAAAACATATGTATGGGTAATTCTTCAACAATGACCCTTACAAAGTTTTCTGTTACAAATTTTTCCCCCTAGTCCCCACCCCTCCCCTAGATGGCAGGAAGTCCACTACATGTTAATTATGTTAATGACAAATCGAATATATGTATGCATATTTTCACGCTTATCTTGCTGTGCAAGAAAAATCGTGTCTACAAGAAAAAAAATCTTAGAAACACAATGCAAGCAAACATCAATAGAGGGCATGAAAATGTTGTTGTGGTCCACATTTCATATCCCCCTCTCTGGGTGTATATGGCTTTCTTCACTGAACAAATGGAACTGGTTTGAAGCATTTCATTGTTGAAGAGAGCCATGTCCATCAGAATTGATCATCATATAGTCTTGTTGTTGCCGTGTATAATGATCTGGTTCTGCTCGTTTCGCTCAGCATTAGTCCATGCAAGTCTCTACAGGCCTCTCTGAAATCATCCTGCTGGTTGTTTCTCACAGAACCATAATATTCTATAACATTCATATACTATAATTTATTCAGTCACTCTCCAATTGATGGGCATCCATTCAGTTTCCAGTTTCTAGCCACTACAAAAAGGGCTGCCACAAACATTCTTGCACATGTGGGGCCCTTTCCTTCCTTTAAGATTTCTTTGGGATATAAGCCCAATAGAAACACTACTGGGTCCAAGGGTTTGCACAATTTGATAACTTTTGGATCATAGTTCCAGATTACTCTCCAGAATGGTTGGATCCGTTCACAGTTGCACCAACAATGTATCAGTGTCCCAGTTTTCCCACATCCCCTCCAACATTTGTCATTATCTTTTCCTGTCATTTTGGGCAATCTGACAGGTATGTAATGGTACCTCAGAGTTGTCTTAATTTGCATTTCTCTGATCAGTAGTGATTTGGAGCACCTTTTCATATGACTGGAAATGGTTTTAATTTCATCATCTGAAAATTGTCTGTTCATATCCTTTGACCATTTATCGATTGGAGAATGCCTTGAATTCTTATAAATATCAGACAATTCTCTATATATTTTAGAAATGAGGCCTTTATCAGAACCCTTAAATGTAAAGATGATTTCCCAATTTATTGTTTCCCTGTTTATATAGATGGGTTTCTACTAACAATGGTTATAACAGTGAAGCATACAAAAGCTAGACCACTTGAACATATGGAAAGCATAAGTTAATAACAGATGATGTGTGGGCAATCAGGATGCCTGAACAAATTTTGAGCCACTAAGTATCAGGGCACTTCTGATTTCTCTTGGACTTTTCTACTTTGTTTCATGCATTGTATCATATTCACTTTTGTGAGTGGATCTGAATACATTTTACCCAGCTCTGGTTTTTCATTAGACACTTTGTATACTACAAGAGCAACAGACGAAACGTGATCAGGCTCAAGTTAAAATTGGCAGTTCGGGGCAGCTAAGTGGTGCAGTGGATAGAGCAGCAACACTGAAGTCAGGAGGACCTGAGTTCAAATGTGATCTCAGACACTTAACACTCCTAGCTGTGTGACCCTGGGTAAGCCACTTAACCCCAATTGCCTCAGCAAAAACAAAACCAAATAAATAAAATTGGCAGTTCACCAAGTTTTAGCCACAACGTTGATTCGGTCACATATATATGCATGCATGTATGTACACACATGTACATATACACATGTGTGCATAAAATGCGGTTGTATATACACATGTATGCATTATGTCTAATCTGCATATTTATTAACTATTTAATAATTTGCAGTGCAGTCAAAGACAGAATGGTACCCTGGCTTAGTGTTCAGGACACTGATTCAGCCTAAATTCTACTTTTGCCTCATTATTATAAAAAATGTCACTTTATTAATGCATTTCAACCTAAAATGAGATCAGTGCCACCAGGTTTTAGCTATGTACAGGTATCTTACAGGTATCACCGAACAAAGGAAAAACTACAATGGTATCTTCATACTAATCAATCTTTAGTCCAATCAATCTTAGAAAAGAGGAAAAAATAAAAGCTAAAAGTTTATCAAGAGGCAGACTTATTTTGCCTTTTTTTTTAACATGATGAATAGGTCAATCAAAATTCAGACTACTGTGAAAGATCCTCAAATTTACTCCAAAAGTACTTAAGATATTCAAACAAGATGCCTGAAAAAAATGTGAAAATGAACCAGCATTATAAAGCTAGAAATTGAATACAAACAGAACAGGTTACTAAGGCTCAAAGTAGTTTAAATATATACAATGTCTCTAAGGTCTTAATAAGTTTTTGGCTTTCTAAAAATCTTTAATAAAAGGAGGAGGAGAAAGATGAGAAGGAAAAGAAAGAGGAGAAGAAGGGGGAGAAGAGGAAGGAGAAGCTATTAATAAACATAGCTTAATACTTCACTAAGACTTTGGAGACAACCTGTATTTACATAATTAAAACTTAAGTACCCAAAATGGAGTTCTCACCATTGTAGATTTTCACAAGCCAGGCAGTATGCTCTTGGGATGATTTTTTCCATATACACAGGACCCATATTTTAATTTTTTTCTTTTTTTGCTATAATTTTTTTTCATTCTGAACTTGAGAAAAATTATCATAAACATTTTCATTTTCAACATATATAATATATATATATTTACAAATTTACAGATATTCTATATGTACCCTTTACAAAGTATGGCATAAGAAAATGTACAGCTTGCTTTTCATTAAGTATACACTCCATTCAGCATAGTTACTCCAGATCACCTTGATTCTGTTACTTCTGAACCTTTCTGATCTCTTGTTTATTTTCTTTAAAATTTTCATTGATCTTTTCTTTGTTTGTTTCTAAATCTCATGTACCTAATCTGTTCCACTTATCAATTTTCCCTTGTTTTAGCTATTATCAAGTACTTGATAACTACTGTTTTATAGTTTAAGGCCTAGTATTGCTAAGGGCCCTTCCTTCCTATTCTTTACCTCTTCATAATTCCCCTTAAGATTCTTGATCTTTTGGTCTTCTAGATGAATTTCTCCCCCAGCTTTATACTTGTAAATTATAAAAATCATGTATAATTACCCACTGGTAATTTAATTGTTATGGTACTAGATTACTAAATTAACTTAAGTAGTATTGTCATATATTACATGATCTAATCATACTATTAGACCATCCATGCTAATGTAATCTAATCATGAACAATTATTATCTCTCCAATTAAAATCTATCTTTATTTCTGTAAGCATGTTTTACAAGTATATACATATAATACCTATATCTTCCAAATATCTGATTTGTCCTGTGGTCATTAAAATTTTTTTTCCATTCAATTTTACTTTATTTTCAGTTCCAGATTCTTAGCCTATTCCTATACCCTTCCCAGGATTCATACTTTAAAATTTTAATATTCAATATCTCTTAATTTTAGTGCCTTCCCTCTCTTTCTATTTTATCCTGTGTACATATTGTTTATTTATATTTGTTATTTGTAATCTCTTCCATTAGATGGTGAGCTCCTTCAGAGGGAACTGAGTTTTTTGGGGCTTCTTTGTATCTCTAGGGATACAGAATAAGTGCTTAAGAAATACATTGTAGGGGCAGCTAGGTGGTGAAGTGGATAGGATAGAGCCCTGAAGTCAGGAGGACCTGAGTTCAAATGTGATCTCAGACACTCAGCATTCCCTAGCTGTGTGATCCTAGGCAAGTCACTTAATCTTAATTGCCTCAGCAAAAATTAATAATAATAATAATACATTTTAACTAATTTGTATGAATACACTGTGGTTTTTTTCCTCTTTTTTTAAGCTGGAGATAACAGCACTTCTTTCATTTTTGGAAGTAGCCAAGACATTCAAGGTACTTAAATCCAATACTGCTTGGAAAAGATTCACACATATATAAAAAAAAAAAAAAACTCATCATTTAAATTTCTAGACATGCTTTTATTTATATGGCTCAAATATTAATGCCCAGGGACAAAAAGCAGAAAGCCCCTTCGAAAAGTTCATTCCAAGGATGGTTCTTAAGTTGTAAGAAGAATTGCCCATCAAGTCAACTATTATCATAGTAATTATAAGTTTTATCCTAACCCAAGACTGCTGCTTCGTTCAGCAACTGAAAAGTTTGTATCTTGTACAAAGCCTAAGTTGAAAACCTGATTTCCTAAAGGTGCCAAGGAAGGGCTGTCCCTGGACTCAGCCACTAGCTGGCTGTTTCTGGACACTGCTTTTTTTTTTTCTTTTTTTTTTTTGGGGGGGGGGCAAATCAAACCCAGGAAGAAATACAATTGAATGAATGGATGTATATGAATAAATGAATGAATGAATGAATGAACTGGCAACAGAACAAATAGAAGGCAAACATGGAAAGTTAGATTACAGAGGAAATGGATTAGCTCAGAACCTTAGAAGATTAAATCAAACAGCAGCAGCCCCTGCTTCACGTGAGGTCCCACGGCCAGCCCTCTAGCCCTGGCGCCCTCCAGTCATTCATACCTTGGGAAACCATGCCTTCTTGTCCAAATCCCACTCGTAAGCGGTGCCGTCGGCTTGGTCCACGTAAGTGAAGGGGTCGTTGCTCTCGGGCACCCGGGTGCGCTGCTCATAGAGTTTCTGGAGCCGCAGCTGTTCGTTGAACTGATCATAGTCGTCGTGCCGGCTGCCGCCACTCATGTCCCCCTGCTCCCAGAAAGGGTGGCCAAGAAGAAAAGACCGAGATAAAGTTAGGGAATCCCTTCCCCGCCACCTGCCTCCCGCAAAGAGCTCGAGCACCTCCACGATGGCCCCCTCCCAACTCCAGTCAGGAACTCGGAGGAAGTCCTGCTTCCCGTGTCACGCACTCCCTTATTCCCATCCCCATCCCCAAGAAGGAGACTTGCTCTGGTCTTCGCGCTCACCGGTCTACCTGAGAGGGTTGGATCCAGAAGTCTGGTTCCAGTGGAAACTTCTCACCTGGGGAAAGGTGGGCCCCAGAGCCTTATAGTCGGGAGGAAAGTGGGGGGCGTGCTGAGTGTGGTGGAAGTCTGTCAGGACGTCCCGAGCGCCACCGACCAACTGGGTACCACAGGTCCCCACCATGAGCGAATTCTGCCGGCACCAATAGCGTAGCCTTTCGCAGGACTCCTTCTCGTTAGCCCGCCTTTCTCGTGGCGTAGAGACCTTCTATTGGTTCCTCTGTAAAGGGGAGGCCGCTCGGACCGATTGCTTTCCGGTTTGGGCTCCAATGGTTTGGCTCCCCGAGGGGCGGAGTAGCCCGCTCCGAGTAACCCGCCCTAGGCGGGAGGGCCCGAGGGCCCTCCGGAGCAAGTCTTTTGACTAGGCGGAGCCGAGGGGGTTCTGGATGCAGTATGGAGCGCGTGTTTATATACCTGTGATTGGAGAACCCAGGGCTACCTGAGTGGCCGGGTGGCTGTCAGAACGAGGGCTCTGTCCGTGAAGGCGCAGTTCCCAGAAGCCGCTGGGGGTCGGGGAGAAACGCGCTGCGCCCGCGCACAAGGAGGGAGAGGGAGGGGGGGATTGTTCCCTTTCTACTGCACTTGAGCCAGCTCTTTTTAAGCACCTACTAAGTGCCTGGACACTAGGCCCGTCTGTCTTTTTCTGAGGGGATATAGCTAGTTCATTAAATATATTCAAAGTAACTTCATAGAAAGAACGTAGCTAATTGGGAGAAAGTACGGGTCGGGAAAGGCCTTGTGGGGGAGGAGTGGGGGAGTAGGGAGGGTGAGGACGAGAACGGTGGGGAGGAGGAAGAAAGGGAACTATCTCAGAAAGAGTAAGGGAGTGAGTGCACCCCAGACCCTGGGGACTGCAGGAGAGGAGCAGTCACAACTGGAGAACACCTAGCCGGGCCGATTGGGAGCAGGACAAGGGAATGATGTGAAATAGAGCTATAAAAGTTAGTGGGATCCAGACGATGGAAGGCTTTAGGGGGCAATCTGGGGAGTTTGTATTTTCTCTTAGAAGCCCTTGAAGTTTTTGAAGTGACACATTCAGATCCGTGTTTTTGGAATATACGGTTTAAGCATCTGTAATACCGGTCCACTGGGCACAGCTTTCAGTGTTGGCAAACCGTGTGGTTATGCCCTTTCCCTAAGGCAGGCCACTGGGCAAATAAAGTCCTGGAATGAGTTTCTAAATCTGTTCTGGGATATCCTTGTGACAGCAGCAGCAGGAGGAATGCCGTATGCTCCAGTTCATAACATCCCTTAAGTCCTGTTGCTTACAGCACTAATTAAAAGATCTTGCTACAGATAGGAAATCCCACTTAGCCTTGACAACTCTTAAGAAATTTTTGATTGTGCTTGTCAATTATAATCAACTCCTGATTATAGGCATGGTTCATCAGTTGTGGCTTCTCTGTGGCCAATTTTATATGCCAATTGGAATTCCTTAGTCTGTATTAAGTTGCTATAATTATAAAGAACTGCTAACTCTTTTTGGTATTGGACAAAGCAAGCTAAAATGAGAATGTTGAATTTGCTATAAAAAGGAACCCGCAAGTCCATATACAAAGACAAGGAATTATCCATTCCATTGTGTCACTATTTTAGCACTAATAACTTGAGAGTTTATTGTAAAGTCAGAGTTTTCCTGTGTCTCTCAGAGATACATGACCTCCCCACCCCAGCCTCCATAGTATTCCCTTCTCATCCCTATACTTTGATAAGACGTAGTGGTGGTGGTAGGGATTGTTTGCCTCCTAAATGAGAAAAATGATTACTTAAATTCTTTCCCACACTCATGTAGCTCTGTTTCTTTTAAATAAGTTTTGCTTGTGGAATAAATGTCTTTATTTTTAAATAGACCTTTTTTGATCTCTTTTGCTTTTTACATCTCTTAGAATTCCCCTTGTATATTTTCCCACTCCTCCTCCATCCCTTATCACAAAAAAAAAAATTAAAGAAGAGAAGGAAAAAAGAAAAAATAAGAAAAACTGATAGGAAATAACAGGCATTTTAAACAATATTCCCACACTGGTCAACCCCTATTTAAATGCATATAAATAGCAGGAGATGTCTTCTTGCTCTTCTTTGGGACCCTGCTTTTAAAAGACTTTTTTTTAAGGGATGTTCTTTATCTTTACAATAATAAATTTTTTTTTTTTTTTTTGCTGAGGCAATTGGGGTTAAGTGACTTGCCCAGGGTCACACAGCTAGGAAGTGTCTGAGACCAGATTTGAACTCAGGTCCTCCTGACTTCAGGGCTGGTGCTCTAACCACTGCGCCACTTAGCTGCCCTACAATAATAAATTAAAGGAGTTTGTTACAACTATCCAAGTAAAGAGTTTCTTTGCTAGTTGCTGGGCTTCCCCTTCTCATCTCCTTCCCTTTGATTACTTACTACTTCCCAGGGCCCCTTTTGATGCAACTCCAGTCTTCTGTAAAGAAGTTAGCAATGGGTAGCAAGCTGTTGTTCTTTTCCCCTTGGAGCCAAAGCAACTTAAGCCACACACCTGAAAGGTAATCTCACAGCATCTCATAAAGAAAGAGAAGTTAACTTGGCAAAATCTAAATAAGCAGGAAGAGCCATCTGGGGACAAAAATTCTACTAAAAACAAGACTATTCCAAAGTACCTTTGAGATCAAGTCTTCCTGGTGGAACTAAACAATAATAACAACTACTACTACCCTGTTGAATAGTTTTTAAAGCAAAATAATTTTCCATCATAAACTTCTTGAAACATTAATCAGGAATGCTCTCCTTTTGTAAAGCTTTGTATTCTAATCTAAAGTACTGATGAAATATGTTCCTGGAATTACTTAAATGTGAATGATGCTTCTGATGCTAACTTTCTCCTACAAGTTAGAAAGGATAAGAAAGACTCAAGAAGTTTTTAATTGGTTTATAGAAAAGAGGAGGAGGAGGAGCATGATGTCTTTCTTCTAGTATCTGAAAGACTGTTATGTGAAAAAAGAGATTAAATTTGTTTTATTTGGCCTTGGAGGGCAGAATGAAGCTATTTTTTATTCATGACAATAGCATTTACTAAGTGCTTACCTGTAGAGTGCTCCCAGGAAGCTAGATACTTCAGTAAACTGGGGTGTTCCCCTCCTCCTCAGATTAATCAAGGGTGCATTTAAACTTGAAATCATGAAAAAAACTTAAGGTCCTGGCACATTTACTGAGGCATTCTGAACTTCACATAAGATTGAGTCTCCAGAAACTAACAACATGCTTCAGAGTTAGATCAAAGAAAATAGAAACCAGGGTTGGTCACAGAACAATGTTTTTCATAATAATATATGATTTTAAGATATATAAGCAGCATGATTTCTTTTAATAAATGGCTCTGTTGAATTATCAGCAACCCCATCTCCTTATTTTCAACTGCCACTAGCCCATTTGTATTGTGCTGATTACAGCACTTACCATGTCCCAGGTAATGAGCATATTATAGTAGTAAAATAGTTCTTTCCCTAAAGAAGCTTACATTCCTTTTTTTCAAAAGCAAACAACTTTTATTACATTCCTTTAAAAATTTTCTTGTTTTAATTTTATTGGAATATACATGTACATTCATCTTTTACATATCCACATGAGTCATGTTGAGAGAAAAAAATCAGAACAAAAGGGGATAATTGTGAGAAAAATAAAAGGTGAAAATAGTATGCATTGTTCCACATTCAGTCTCTGGATGCAGATGGCACTTTTCATCCAAAATTTATTGGGATTGCCTTGGATCACTGAATTACTGAGAAAAATCAAGTCTATCATAGTTGATCATCATACAGTCTTGTTGGTATATATGTTTTCCTGATTCTTCTTGCTTCATTAAGCATCAGTTCATGTAAATCTTTCCAGGCTTTTCTAAAATCAGCCTGTTCATTTTTATAGAATAATAATATTCCATTGCTTGCATATACCATAACTTATTCAGCCATTCCCCAAATGATGGGCATCTACTCATTTTCCAATTCTTTGCTACCACAAAAAGAGCTGCTACAAATCTTTTTGGACATGTGGGTCCTTTTCCCTCTTTCATGATCTCTTTGGAATACAAACTAAAATGATATGTTTTTTGATACAGATTCAGTAGTGGCACTTCTGGATCAAAAGGTATGCACAGTTTTATAGCCCTCTGGGCATAGTTCCAAATTGGAGCTTACATTCTTTGGTAGTGGGGGGGAACAAAATATACACAGAAAAGTAAATAAAACTATACAAATTAGCAAAATATAATTTCCTGGTGGGATCACTTGCAATTAGGGTGATCAGGATAGACTATCTGCAAAAGGTTATGATTGAGTTAAATTTTAAAGGAATAATGGGGTTGTATAAGGCAGAGTTGAGGAGGGAGCATATTCTAGGCATGGAGGACAGATTATATAAAGGTACAGAGATGACACAGAGATTGCCTGTATAAAGGCAAGAGATGGAATGTCATCTCCAGGGAATATCAAGTAGGCCAAAATGGCTAGAACAGAGAGTGTATGAAGCAGAGTGATATATAGTAAGCCCAGAACGGTAGGCTGGAACAACACTATAAGGTGCTTCATTTTATAATGAAGGAAGGATTTTATAATTTGTCCTACAGGAAAGAGGTAATCACTGAAACTTCTTGAGTAGGAGAGTGACCTGGTCAGATTTGTGCTTCAGCAATATCAATTTAGCATGTGTGTGGAAGGTGGGTTTGAAAGGGGAGAGGATGTAGGCAACGAGACCATTTAGGAGGCTATTGTAGTATTATACTGAGAGGTGATAAAAGCCTCAAGTAAGATGGTTATGGTATGAGTGGAGAGAATGGGAAGGATGAAAGTAATATTGCATAGATAGAATTGGAAAAAACTTATATGTAGGAGAGAGGGAAGAGTACAAGATGACTCTAAGATTGTGAACCTAAGGGACTGGAAAAATGGTGATACCCTTAATGAGAAGAGGGGGATGCTTTGGAGGGAGGATAATGAATTCTATGGGATATGACAAAATATGGTAGGGATATGTTGGGATATGTTGAGCTGCTTCTAGGACATATGATTAGAAATTTCTGGTAGGAAGTTAGGGATGCAGGACTAGAGTTCAGCATAAATGTTTAGGACTCTTGAAAACCTGGAACTCATCTACATGCAGATTATAGTAGAACATCTGAAAGCTGGTGAGAACACCAAAAGAGAGGATAAAATGAAAAGAGCACTCAGGAGCAATTAAAGTGGAGTGCTGAGATAAGAAGCCGTGTTCCAAAGGTTGAGAAGTGAGTGGGAGATGAGGAAGTGGAGACAACTTTTCTAGAAATTTGCTTGTGAAAGGGAGGAGAGATAGAGGATCATAGTTTAAAGATGTGGTAGAATCAGGTAGAGGCTTTTCCCTTCCCAAATGGGGAACTTGACCATGTTTGTCATTAGTAGGGAAGGAGCCTGTGGACAAAGAGAGATTGAAAATGGGGTAAAGAGGGAGAGGGGCAAACTCCTGGAGAAGTCAAGAGGGGATAGAATCTGGGGCAAGAGTAGAGAGGTTGGCAAAGAGAAAGGCCGCTTCCTTCTTCAAGATGGGAGTGAAGAAGTAGATAGGGAGACTTTATGTTGGAAGCATTTGATGTAAAGAGGTGGGGAGAAAAGGAAGCTTGTAACACATACTGTCAGTTTTTCAGTAGGAAGTGAGGCCTTTTGCTCAGGAGGGTGAGAAGGAGGTACCTTGAGGAGAGAAGAGAAGGTTTTGAATGGGGATCTCATGGGGAGTGGTATAGAGGCAATCAGGGAAGACTAGAATGATTAATGTGTAGTGTGAGGGCTTAGTTGAGATTACATAACATATTTATAGTGGAACCAGTCAGTAGAATGATGTAACTTCATCTATTGGCATTTAGCAACACTTGAGTAGGAACAGATTTAGGATTGATATAAGGAAAAACAATTCCCACAACTGTCCCAAAGTAAAATGGAATGCTTTGGGAGGTAGCAAGTTTCTGGTTCCTGGATGTCTTCAGACAGAGGCTAGATAACTATTTGTAGGGAAGGCATAGTGAAGTTGTTTTCAGTGTGGTCCTAGGGATCCCTGAGACCCTTTCAGGGGAGTCTGTGAGATAGCACTTCTTTTTGTAGTAATAAGACATTTCAGTTTCTACTACAGTAAATATCAATACAGTAGCCCACATAAAAGTTCTTTGCGGAGGGGCCTCAAGAATTTTGAAGCATTTAAAAGGGTCCTAAAACTAAAAAGTTTGTAAAACACTCTTGTAGAGAGCCTGTTCAGGTATAAATTGGACTGGATAACATCCAAAGTCCCTTTTAACTCGGATTTGGTAATTCAGTCACTTGCAAATCATCTTTAGTTTTTAAGGAAGTTTTGTTGTTTGTGTTGATATTTGATGTTAACTTTTTCATAAAACATTCTAAGGTTAAATGAAGTGTATTAGGTAGTGAAATAAAGGAAGGGAAGGAGGAAAGAGAAGAAGGAAAGGAGGAAGGAAAAAAGAAGAGAGGAAGGAGGAGGAGAAGGAAGGAAAGAAAAGAAGGAAAACCCTAACTACCTTTGAGCATTTCTTTTTTGGTGAGGTAATCAGGGTTATGTGACTTGCTCAGAGTCATATAGCTGTCATGGGCAAGGATGGATTTGAGGCTGGATTTGAATTCAAGTCCTCCTGACTCAGGGCCAGTGCTCCATTTGCTGCATCACCTATGAGCATTTTTAAACAACTAGAGACACTGCTGAAGGAAGACGGGATCTCCAGGTTCTCTGGTGAATTTTGCTACTGGTAGACATTGAAATTATGGTACTAAATTAAATGGAAGGTGATATAATAAAATATACAATAATGATAATTCATCAGATACAGAAAAGGCCTCTTCAGAGTGATGATCTTAGTCTCAAGATATCTCCAAAGTGGTCCTCTTTAAAATAGCTATTTCCAGTGATGTTTCTTATGCCTTTCTTATACCCTTGGGGGCTATACTATTTCTTAACCATATTTTAGAGTACACTGTACATAGTTTTCTTTGACACCGTTAAACTGCTGAAGATCTTATATATGGGTCACTACACATCCAAAGTCAGTAGACAGCTCTTCTTAGCAGTGTGTTCTAGGGCCCCTATTTCATTCCTGTATTTGTTAACATTGTAGGTGATCTTGAAGCTGCTTATGTATGGGTGATGTTTCTGTCACCAAGTTCTTAGCTTGTAAACCGACTGCTTCTTGCTTCCTCACCATATACCAGCTTCTTAACCACTTTATACTCTCTTCTGTACTGAAACCCTTGCATCAGAATGGTCCCCAGTGACATCCTAACAATAAACCCAATAGTGTTTCTGTGTCCTCATTCTTCTTGATCTCTCTGTACTTTTACCCCATCCTTCTAGATAACCTCTCTTCCCTCAGGTTCTGTTAAGATTGTTCTTGTCTATTTCTTTTCCACTCCTCTATTTATTCACATGGCAAGTCTTCCTCCTCCTAAAAGTAAGCTTTTCACTGGATTATGTTTTCAATGCTTTTCTCTTCCTTCTCTATGATTTCTCCCTTAGCAATCTCATCCAACCTTTTTATCTCTATGTCTCCCTAGCCTTACCTAGCCTTTGAGCTTTAGACTCATACTTCCAGCTGTCTTCTGGATATTGCCTAGTCAGCAATTTAAATCTGGCCTGATTAAATTTAATTTATCTCATTCCACTTCTACCCCCTGCCCTCCAAAAGACCCCTAAACTCCCTGAATCTGCTTTTCTTCCTGGCTTCCTAAATTTGTGTTAATGGTATCATCAGCATTCTCTTAGTCAATAGACTTGAAACCTTAAAATCATCTTTGCCTTCTCTCTGTTGATTTTAATTTTCCTTGTCAAGCAATTTAATTCAACAAGCATTATTAAGCACCTGCTATGGGCCAGGCTCTGTGCTACACACTGGGGACACCAAGACAAGCAAAATAATCTTTGTTCTTAAAGAGCTTATTTTCTACTGGAAGAGAATATAACATATACTCAGATAAGTTCCCAATGCCTTTCAATATAAGAGCTGCGATTTCTTTCCAAACTTTTCCCATTTTCATTCTTACCACTGGCCTCCCTCTTCTTCCTCAATCACCTCGACCTCATTCATTTGTTCACTCAACAACATTTATGAATGCCTATTATATGTATATCACTATGCTGGGCACTGGGGTAGATAGAAAATCAATATGTAGTCCCTGGCCCTGATAGCCAAACAATAACTGTGGTACAGAATGTAAATATGATAAGAGAATAAAAAGAGATACAAAATGCTATGTGCTGTTCAAGGAAAGGAAGATCATTTTAAAAAAGAGGGATCAAAGAAGGTTATTTGAGCTGGGGTCTTTTTTATAGAATAATAGTCTATCTGTTTCCAATTACATATAAAGATAATTTTCAACATTCATCTCTGTAAAATTTTGAGCTCCAAATTTGTCTCCTCCCTCCCTTTCCTCTTCCCAAGACAGCAAACAATTGGATACAAGTTATACACGTACAATCATGTTAAATGTATTTCTACATTAATCATGTTGTGAAAGAAGACTCAGAACAAAAGGGAAAACACAAGAAAGAAACAAAAAAAAGAAAAAAATATGCTTTGATCTGTATACAGACTCCATAGTTCTTTTCTGGATGTGGTCATCATTTTCCATCCCGAGTTCCTTGGATCACTACATTTGAACTGGAGTCTTAAAGGATAAGTATGATTTCAGTAAGCAGAGATGGGAGTGGAGAGAAAGGTTCCAGACTTGTGTAATGATATGCACTGGACATATACTATCGATACCTGCTTTAGTCAATGTACCTAGTCTCTTCTACCTGTCTAATCCATCTCATTCACTGCTCCTGAAGTATTCTTATAGCTCCCCCCGCCCCCAATTATACCCTCCAATTGCTCTGGGTTTCTTACAGAATAAAATATAGATTCTTTGCAGTTTTCAACCAGACTGTACTCCTCTGGGTTTAGGAAGTTTCCACATCAGGGAGTTCCCAACAGATATGAAATTATAGGTCTGGACAAAAACATAACACATAAAACTAAACCTTAAATAAAACTTCCTGTGGTTGGTAGACTCTGGTAGAAATAATCCTGTACCCTTGCCTAGAACCTTGCATCCCTAGCTGTCACCAGCTGTCTTGACTTTTGTCTAACAACCGAATTTGGATGATTCTAGAAGAGAAACTGAGGCTGACAACCTGGAACAACTGTACCTCACCTAATTCACATGCAAGTCAAGACATAACTGTGATATCATTGGTCCTCTTCCAAAATAAAGGATGAACAATAATCATTCTCCAGGAACCTCTTCATCCTGGAAGATCTTTTTAGCCCTGGAACTGACTTCTTGGAAGTGTTCTCTGCCTCTGGGACCCTTCTCTCTGATCGGAGGATGGAAAACTCTTTCAAAACTTCTATTTAAGAAGTATGTCTGGGCCAGCCAACTGTGTCTTCATTTCCCACTGGCCTGCATCCCTCTAGACTTGCCCATCATGCCCTCCCATCAATTACCTTCTCTCTCCCCTCCTTTCAGTTTCCTTTTTATGTGTCGTCTTCTCCCATTAAAGTGTAAGCTCCCTGAGGACAGGGATTATCTTTCTTTTTGCTTTTATTTGTATTCCCTGGTTTTAGCACAGTGCCTGGCACTAAAAGCTTAATAAAAGCTGGTTGGGGGGGGGCGGAGCCAAGATGGCAGAGTGAAAAGGTGACTTTCTGCCTCTCCTCTGATCTTCTCTCAAATCAACAATAAAATAAGCCTCTGAACTGATCTTCAAGTCAACAAACTCAGAAATATTTGGACACTGCTCTCTGGATAACTTCATATCAGGTTAGTCGGACTCGGACAGAGAGATAAATAGACGACTCCTGTGTAGGCCGGAAGTGAGGGTGGGACTCAGCTCAGCTCATCCTAGCAGAAATTCCAAACTCTAAACTCCAAATTCCAAACACCTGGAGTTTATCTGAGGCACTCGGGACACTCTGCCCTGATTGGGGGCAGGTGTTCTGGCAGACTTGCCTTGTTTAAGGAGTAATTTGGACTCAGTCCTAGCCCCCACCGGCCCAGCACCTTAAGTCAACTCGCCGAAGTGCCCCAGGGCAAAGCTTTTCAGCCGCCGTTTTTTTCCCCTACCTTACAGAGATATCCACGCTGTCTAAAAAAAAAATGAAGAAGCAAAAGAGAGCTCTCACCATAGACAGCTTTTATAAAGAGAAAGAAGTGATCACCCCAGATCCAGAGGTTCCTTTAGACAAAACTCCAGAGAAAATCAGCAAGGACCATCACTGGTCCCCTTTTCAAAAGGCCTTTCTGGAAGATTGCATAAAGAACCTCAAAAAAGAGCTGAAGGATAAATGGGAAAATAAACTGAAATCAGTGCAAGAAGGATACAATATCTTGCAAGAAGGATATGATGCCCTGCAAAAGAGATATGAAAAAGACACCAATTTATTGAAAAATAAAATTAGTGAAGTGGAAAAAGAGTGCAATGAACAAATTGGCCAGTTACAAAAGGAGCTTAAAAAGGTAATTGAAGAAAACAACACTTTAAAAATAAGAATTGAACAAATGCAAGTGAATGACTCACTTGAAGAATCAGTCAAACAAAAACAAAAAAAATGAAAAATTAGAAGAAAATATGAAATATCTCCTAGGAAAAACAACTGACTTGGAAAATAGATCTAGGAGATACAATCTAAGGATTATTGGACTTCCTGAAAGCCATGATGAAAAAAAGAATCTAAACACTATCTTCCAGGAAATCCTGAAAGAAAACTGCCCTGAGATTGTAGAATCAAAGGGCAAAATCACCATTGAAAGAATTCACCGAATGAAATTAGTAATTGTGTCTGTAATTTGCTGTTTCACCCATTCATTCTTTAGGATAAAATTATTTAGTTTCCAATTGGTTTTTGGTCTATTTTCTCCTGGCCTTATATTGCATGTGATTTTTATTCCGTCATGATCTGAAAAAAATGCATTTATTATTTCTGCCTTCCTGCATTTGATTTTGAGGTTTTTGTGTCCTAGCACATGGTCAATTTTTGTATAAGTTCCATGGACTGCTGAGAAAAAAGTAAACTCCTTTCTGTCTCCATTTAATTTCCTCCAAAGATCTATCATACCTAACTTTTCTAACATTATGTTTACCTCCTTAACTTCTTTCTTATTTATTTTGTGGTTTGACTTATCAAGTTCTGAGAGAGGGAGGTTGAGATCCCCCACTATTATAGTTTTGCTGTCTATTTCTTCTTGCATCTCTCTGAACCTTTCCTCTAGGAATTTCCATGCTATACCACTTGGTGCATATATGTTTAGTATTGATATTGCTTCATCATCTATGGTACCCTTTAGGAAGATATAATTTCCTTCTTTGTCTCTTTTAATTAAGTCTATCTTTGCTTTTACTTGGTCTGAGATCAGGATTGCTACCCCTGCTTTTTTTTGTTCACCTGAAGCATAATAGATTCTGCTCCAGCCTTTTACCTTCACCCTGTATGTATCTCTATGTTTTAGATGTGTTTCTTGTATACAACATATTGTTGGATTCTGGTTTTTAATCCACTCTGCTATCTGCTTCTGTTTTAAGGGAGAGTTCATTCCATTCACATTCACAGTTAAAATAACTAATTCTGTATTTCCTGTCATCTTATTTACCCAAGCTTATGCTTTTCTCTTTCTTATCCCCTTTCCCTCCTCCCTACTATTTTGCTTTTGAAAACCACTTCCCTCAAACAATCCTTCCCCTTTAGAGCCCCACCCACTCCCTTTTTCCCCCCTTTCCCTCCAGTTTCCTTATAAGTACGTCTATTATTCCCTCTGAGCCAAATCTGATGAGATGGAGATTAACCCAATTCTCATTCCCCTCCCTTTTCTCCCCTCAATCATTATAGGTTTTCTTTGCCTCTACATGTGATGTAATTTCCCTTATTTTACCTCCTTTTCCTCTTCTTCCAGTGTTATCCCTTTTCTACCTCTAATTTCTTTTTCAGTTTATCATATCATAAGATTCATAAAATCACAATAAACATATAATAATAATCATAAAATCACAGTAATCATATGATAATAATCATAAAATCACAGTAATCATATCATAATCATAATGTAATAATCGATTCATAAAATCAACCCTCATTCTATAAGTATCTATAACATAAATATAGTTCTCAAGAGTTATTTTTTCTTGTTACCTTTTTATGTTTCTCTTGTGTTCTGTGTTTGTAGATCAAATTTTTTGTTCAGTTCTGGTCTTTTCAGTAGAAATAGGTGAAATTCTCCTATATCATTGAAAGACCATCTTCTTCCCTGGAAGATAATGCTCATTCTAGCTGGGTAACTTATTCTTGGCTGTAATCCAAGTTCCTTTGCCCTTCGGAATATCTGATTCCAGGCCCTTCGATCCTTCAAAGTAGAAGCTGCTAGGTCCTGTGTGATCCTAATTGTAGCTCCCCGATATTTAAATTGTTTCTTTCTGGCTTCTTGTAATATCTTTTCCTTGGTATGATAGTTCTGGAATTTAGCCACGATATTTCTGGGGGACTTAATTTTTGGGTTTCTTTCAGGAGGTGATCGGTGGATTGTTTCAAGGAGTATTTTGCCTTCTGGGTGTAAAATATCAGGGCAGTTTTCTTTTATGATTTCCTGGAATATAGTGTCCAGGTTCTTTTTTTCATCATGGCTTTCAGGAAGCCCTATAATCCTTAGATTGTCTCTC